>CP136875.1:597500-642500 GCA_033000465.1 Sciaenops ocellatus
GGCTCTTTGCAGGGGGTTCTGGGTAACGCAGTCCTCAGACTCCTCTCTTGTCTGTCTCTGCAGCTGTGATAAAGATGGAGGGAGGTACAGACTTCGACCTGCAGGTCCTCGAGGTACCGACTGCTCCTGCAGCAGCCGGCGGGGAGGTGAGTGGCAGCAGCGGTGGGGAGAAGAGTCATGGAGATCCCAGCGGAGGAACCGTGAGCGGTCAAACCGGATCAGAACCAACAGACGAGATGGCAAGCAGCGAGACAGGCCAGACGAAAGACTGTGACAAGGTCAGAGACGGTCTGAGGAGGATTGATTGTGATTGGTTGATGTGTCAGATGGACGCTGTGAACCCGGGCGGGGTTTGTTTTCTTTGTCAGGACTGTGAAGACGAAGCCAAGCAGAATGGAGACGAGAAGGACGAGGAGGACGAGGAGGAGAAGAAAGACGAAGAGGAGGAGGAGGAGGAGGAGAAGAAGACGACTAAGAAAGTGAGTGTGTTTCCCGCTTCATGTTACATCCATCACAATGCTGCTGATGTTAACCCCGCCCCTTACTCTCAGGGCAGGAAGAGGAAACGCAGCGTGTCAGCTGACAGCGGCGAGGGCAGTGCCTCAGACTCTGACTCCTCCCACTCTGATGGAGAGAAGGAAGAAGACGAGGAGAAGGAGGAAGAGGAGGAGGACAGAGAAGACGGTACGGTTGAAGCTTATATAACAAAGCTAATGCAGCTAACACTGAGGATCCAGTTGGTTTGGAGCTAGTGCTAATGTAGCTAACTGCTAACATAAGTTTTTGTTGTGGACCTTGCTAGTTTGGGGAAAAGGCTAACATAGCTAACTGATAATATAAGCTAACCATTTCACTAGTTTTCAGATATAGCTAATGTAGCAAACTGCTAACATTAGCTGATTTAGCTAGCTTGGATGTAAAGCTAACATTAGCTACCATTACTTGATGTTAAGATTGCTAAGTAGTGAAGCGCTAACTTAGCTCGGTCAGCCGTGTAGCTAACTGCCAATGCTAGCTCACCAATGTTTGTTTTAGGTTTGTTGAAGGTCGTTGCTGATGAAACATGTTGTCGTGTTGCAGAGCGGCGTAAAGAGCGAGGGAAGGAAATTCCTGCAAAGCCCCGCCCCCTTCACCTCACCACTTCCTTGTTTATCAGAAGCATCCCGCCGGAGGTGTCCAAGGAGGAGATCACTGCTGTGAGCACACACACCTGTATCAGTTTTTCCTCACTCGAACCGAGGGTCTGAGGACAGAGGGTCTAAGGACAGAGGGTCTGAGGACAGAGGGACTAAGGACAGAGGGTCTAAGGACAGAGGGTGGACAGAGGGTCTAAGGACAGAGGGTCTGAGGACAGAGGGTGGACAGAGGGTCTGAGGACAGAGGGTCTGAGGACAGAGGGTGGACAGAGGGTCTAAGGACAGAGGGTCTGAGGACAGAGGGTGGACAGAGGGTCTGAGGACAGAGGGTCTGAGGACAGAGGGTGGACAGAGGGTCTAAGGACAGAGGGTCTGAGGACAGAGGGTGGACAGAGGGTCTGAGGACAGAGGGTGTAAGGACAGAGGGTCTGAGGACAGAGGGTCTAAGGACAGAGGGTCTGAGGACAGAGGGTCTGAGGACAGAGGGTGGACAGAGGGTCTGAGGACAGAGGGTCTGAGGACAGAGGGTCTAAGGACAGAGGGTCTGAGGACAGAGGGTGGACAGAGGGTCTGAGGACAGAGGGTGGACAGAGGGTCTGAGGACAGAGGGTCTAAGGACAGAGGGTCTGAGGACAGAGGGTGGACAGAGGGTCTGAGGACAGAGGGTCTAAGGACAGAGGGTCTGAGGACAGAGGGTGGACAGAGGGTCTGAGGACAGAGGGTGGACAGAGGGTCTGAGGACAGAGGGTCTGAGGACAGAGGGTCTAAGGACAGAGGGTCTGAGGACAGAGGGTGGACAGAGGGTCTGAGGACAGAGGGTCTAAGGACAGAGGGTGGACAGAGGGTCTGAGGACAGAGGGTCTAAGGACAGAGGGTCTAAGGACAGAGGGTGGACAGAGGGTCTGAGGACAGAGGGTGGACAGAGGGTCTGAGGACAGAGGGTCTGAGGACAGAGGGTGGACAGAGGGTCTGAGGACAGAGGGTCTAAGGACAGAGGGTCTAAGGACAGAGGGTCTGAGGACAGAGGGTCTAAGGACAGAGGGTCTGAGGACAGAGGGTGGACAGAGGGTCTGAGGACAGAGGGTCTAAGGACAGAGGGTCTGAGGACAGAGGGTCTAAGGACAGAGGGTCTGAGGACAGAGGGTCTAAGGACAGAGGGTCTGAGGACAGAGGGTGGACAGAGGGTCTGAGGACAGAGGGTCTAAGGACAGAGGGTCTGAGGACAGAGGGTCTGAGGACAGAGGGACTGAGGACAGAGGGACTGAGGACAGAGGGACTGAGGACAGAGGGTCTGAGGACAGAGGGACTAAGGACAGAGGGTGTCACTCCCTGTAAAGCCCTCTGAGGCAAAATGTGTTTGTGAATTTGGGCTATACAAATAAAGTTTGGTGTGATACCTGTACACCCCTGACCCTCACACTAACATGATCCATGTGTGTAGTTGTGTCGCAGGTACCCGGGCTTCCTGCGGGTGGCGCTGTCAGACCCTCAGCCTGAGAGGAGGTGAGAACGTCTGTGTTTAAAGGGCCAGTTCACCTAATGTAGAAACTAAAGGGAACCTGTCCTGACAGTGCTGCTCACACCTCTGTCTGTCTGTCTGCCAGGTTCTTCAGGCGGTGCTGGGTGACGTTTGACCGTGGTGTGAACATAAAGGAGACGTGCTGGAACCTGCAGAACATCAGGGTACACACACACAGACACACACACACACTGATATACACACACACACTGATATACACACACACACTGATACACACACACACACTGATATACACACACACACTGATACACACACACACACACACACACACACACACACACACAGATACACACACACACTGATATACACACACACACACACTGATATACACACACACACTGATATACACACACACACTGATACACACACACACACACACACACACACACACAGATACACACACACACTGATATACACACACACACTGATATACACACACACACTGATATACACACACACACTGATACACACACACACACACACACACACACACACACAGATACACACACACACTGATATACACACACACACACACTGATATACACACACACACTGATACACACACACACTGATACACACACACACACACACTGATACACACACACACTGATATACACACACACACTGATATACACACACACACACTGATATACACACACACACACACACACACACTGATACACACACACACTGATATACACACACACACACTGATACAAACACACACACACACTGATATACACACACACACACTGATACAAACACACACACACACATACACACACACACTGATATACACACACACACACACTGATACACACACACACACTGACATACACACACACACACTGATACACACACACACACTGATACACACACACACACACACTGATACACACACACACACTGATACACACACACACACACACACTGATACACACACACACACTGATACACACACACACACACACTGATACACACACACACACTGATACACACACACACACACACACTGATACACACACACACACTGATACACACACACACACTGATACACACACACACACTGATACACACACACACACACACTGATACACACACACACACTGATACACACACACACACACACACTGATACACACACACACACTGATACACACACACACACTGATACACACACACACACACACTGATACACACACACACACACTGATATACACACACACACACACACTGATACACACACACACACACACACTGATACACGCACACACACACTGATATACACACACACACACACACACACACACTGATATACACGCACACACTGATACACACACACACAGACACACACACACAGATACACACACACACACACACACACACACTGATATACACACACACACACTGATACACACACACACACACACACACACACACACAGCTGAGTTGATGTTATTCCTGTGCTGTCTCTCTGACCTGTCTGTCTCTCTCTCTGACCTGTCTGTCTCTCTCTCTCTGACCTGTCTGTCTTTCTCTGACCTGTCTGTCTGTCTGTCTGTCTCTCTCTGACCTGCCTGTCTGTCTCTCTCTTTCTCTCTCTGACCTGCCTGTCTGTCTCTCTCTGACCTGCCTGTCTGTCTGTCTGTCTCTCTCTGACCTGTCTCTCTCTCTCTCTCTCTCTCTCTCTCTCTGACCTGTCTGTCTTTCTCTGACCTGTCTGTCTGTCTGTCTGTCTCTCTCTCTCTCTGACCTGTCTGTCTCTCTCTTTCTCTCTCTGACCTGCCTGTCTGTCTGTCTCTCTCTGACCTGCCTGTCTGTCTCTCTCTCTCTGACCTGCCTGTCTGTCTGTCTCTCTCTCTCTGACCTGTCTGTCTCTCTCTGACCTGTCTCTCTCTCTCTCTCTCTCTCTCTCTCTCTGACCTGTCTGTCTCTCTCTGACCTGTCTGTCTCTCTCTGACCTGTCTGTCTCTCAGCTCAGAGACTGTGAGCTGTCTCCGGTGGTCAACAGAGATCTGTGTCGTCGTGTTCGTACTGTTAACGGTCTGACTCATCACAAACCCGTGGTGAGGAACGACATCCGGCTGTCGGCCCGGCTCGTCCATAGTCTGGACCAGAGGGGGGAGCTGTGGGCCGGACAGGTACCGCTCTCTTACTGCTATCAGAACCAGACAGGACCAGATCAAACTGAACCAGACCAGATAGGACCAGACCAGACAGGACCAGATCAAACTGAACCAGACCAGACAGGACCAGATCAAACTGAACCAGACCAGACAGGACCAGACAAGACAGAACCAGACCAGATAGGACCAGACCAGACAGGACCAGACCAGACAGAACCAGACCAGATAGGACCAGACCAGACAGGACCAGACCAGACAGAACCAGACCAGATAGGACCAGACCAGATAGGACCAGACCAGACAGGACCAGATCAAACTGAACCAGACCAGACAGGACCAGATCAAACTGAACCAGACCAGACAGGACCAGATCGAACTGAGCCAGACCAGACAGAACCAGACCAGACAGGACCAGATCGAACTGAACCAGACCAGATAGGACCAGACCAGACAGGACCAGATCAAACTGAACCAGATCAAACTGAACCAGACCAGACAGGACCAGACAAGACAGAACCAGACCAGACAGGACCAGATCGAACTGAGCCAGACCAGACAGGACCAGACCAGACAGAACCAGACCAGACAGGACCAGATCGAACTGAGCCAGACCAGACAGGACCAGATCGAACTGAGCCAGACCAGACAGGACCAGACCAGACAGAACCAGACCAGACAGGACCAGATCGAACTGAACCAGACCAGACAGAACCAGATCAAACTGAACCAGACCAGACAGGACCAGATCAAACTGAACCAGACCAGACAGGACCAGATTGAACTGAACCAGACCAGACAGGACCAGATCAAACCGAACCAGACCAGACAGGACCAGACCAGACAGGACCAGACCAGACAGGACCAGATCAAACCGAACCAGACCAGACCAGACAGGACCAGACCAGACAGGACCAGACTAGACAGGACCAGACCAGACAGGACCAGACCAGACAGGACCAGACTAGACTAGACAAGACCAGACAGGACCAGACCAGACAGGACCAGACCAGACAGGACCAGACCAGACTAGACCGGACCAGACAGGACCAGACCAGACAGGACCAGACCAGACAGGACCAGACAGGACCAGACTAGACAGGACCAGACCAGACAGGACCAGACCAGACAGGACCAGATCGAACTGAGCCAGACCAGACAGGACCAGACCAGACAGAACCAGACCAGACAGGACCAGATCGAACTGAACCAGATCGAACTGAACCAGACCAGACAGAACCAGATCAAACTGAACCAGACCAGACAGGACCAGATCAAACTGAACCAGACCAGACAGGACCAGATTGAACTGAACCAGACCAGACAGGACCAGATCAAACCGAACCAGACCAGACAGGACCAGATCAAACCGAACCAGACCAGACCAGACAGGACCAGACCAGACAGGACCAGACTAGACAGGACCAGACCAGACAGGACCAGACCAGACAGGACCAGACTAGACTAGACAAGACCAGACAGGACCAGACCAGACAGGACCAGACCAGACAGGACCAGACCAGACTAGACCGGACCAGACAGGACCAGACCAGACAGGACCAGACCAGACAGGACCAGACTAGACAGGACCAGACAGGACCAGACAGGACCAGACCAGACAGGACCAGACCAGACAGGACCAGACCAGACAGGACCAGACTAGACAGGACCAGACAGGACCAGACCAGACAGGACCAGACTAGACAGGACCAGACCAGACAGGACCAGACTAGACTAGACAAGACCAGACAGGACCAGACCAGACAGGACCAGACCAGACAGGACCAGACCAGACTAGACCGGACCAGACAGGACCAGACCAGACAGGACCAGACCAGACAGGACCAGACTAGACAGGACCAGACAGGACCAGACAGGACCAGACCAGACAGGACCAGACCAGACAGGACCAGACTGGGTCATACATTGCACAGAGAGGTTTGGGAGAAGGCTAACATTGCTAACTGCTAATATAAGCAGGCTAACGAGCTAGTGTTCAGGAAGTGTTGATGTGTTGCTTGGCAACATCATAAGGAAGATGTGACGCTGATGGTGTGTGTGTGTGTGTGTGTGTGTGTGTGTGTGTGTGTGTGTGTACAGATGGAGACCAACCCGGTCCTGAAGAACATCACAGATTACCTGATCGAGGAGGTGAGCGCTGAGGAGGAGGAGCTTACAGGTGCCTCGGGGGGCAACGGTGATGATGCAGGCGATGCCAAAGACCCCGCCTCCTCCTGTGAGGTTACCGTGGAGACGGATGACAAGCTGCTGAAGGTGGGAGGAGCTTCGTGTGTCTCTGATTGATCCTGATGGTTACAGTTTTTATTGTGTTACCTACACACGGTCTGTCTGTCTGTCTCTCTCTCTGTCTGTCTGTCTGTCTCTCTCTCTCTCAAATTCAAATTCAAATGTCTTTATTGGCATGACATACATTGTACATATTGCCAAAGCAAGCGTTTGGAATTAAAAGAGAAAAATAATAATCATCAACATCTGCAGTGTAGTTGTGATTACTGTAGAAATAAATTGTTTTTCACATTTGGTGAGGAAGTGTAATTCTGTTTCTGGCTGACTAAGGCTGCAGTCACAGCACAGCCTCTGCTCTGCAGGGAGCCAGGTTTTCTTGTGCCTCCCTGTTTCAATAGCAAGGTTGTGTTCACTCAGTCTGTACTTTGTCAGGGTTCGTTTTAGTTGCTGATCAGTCACCATGCTTAAATAATCTGCTGTGGTGTACTGTCGATTTAGGGCCAAATAGCACTGCATTCTGCTCTGTGTTTGTGTTTGTGTTTGCCAATAGGTGTTGTAGTCTTGTTTTAGCTGTTCAGTAGTTTGGTTGGGTCTGATTGGTGAGGTGTTGTGTTCCTGGGCTGTGCCAGTAGGGCAGGTTTGTGATCTCAGCCTCAGGACCAGTTGGGTAAGGGGGTTCCTACTGCTCATGTCTTGGCATTGCAGGGCCTGGAAATGATACGAGAGGGGGTCGCTCAGTTTTAGATGTGTCCAAAAGTTAACTGCTCTTTTTTGAATTTTTATTATTAGTGGGTATTTGCCTAATTCCGCCCTGCATGCATTGTTTGTCGCCTTCCTCTGGACATGTAGAAGAATTTTACACAGCTCTGCATGCAGGGTCTCAATGGGGTGTTTATCCCACTGAGTAAAGTTATGTTTTGTAAGTGGGCCCCGCACCTCACTGCCATAGAGTGCAATCGGTTCAATAACACATTCAATTCATTTTAGCCAGATTCGTGTTGGTATTTCGGTTTGTATATTTTTCTTTATGGCATAGAAAGCCCGGCGTGCTTTCTCTCTCAGCTCATGAACTGCCTCATTCAAATTTCCAGTTGAACTTATTTTTATTCCTAAATAGGTGTAGTGTGTGCAGTATTCTACCTGTTGTGTGCCAATTGAGAATTTAGGTAGAATATCCTGAGATCTGGATCTTTTTTGGAATATTATTGCTTTGGTCTTTTTGAGGTTTACTGTCAGGGCCCAGGTCTGACAGTAATGCTCTAGCAGATCCAGGCTCTGTGTAGACCTGTCGGGGACAGCAGAACCAGGTCATCTGCAAAGAGTCGGCATTTCACCTCCTGATTGTGGAGACTTACACCAGGTACAGAGGACTTTTCTAGGGTGGTTGCCAATTCATGTATATAGATATTGAAGAGTGCAGGGCTGAGGTTGCAGCCCTGACGGACGCCTCGACCTTGGGTAAAGTATTCTGTCCTCATTTTACCAATTTTTACACTGCACATATTGCCAGAATACATTGATTTAATAATATCATATGTTTTACCTCCTATACCACTCTCAAGTATTTTATAGAACAATCCAACATGCCAAATAGAATCAAAAGCTTTTTGGAAGTCGATAAAACAGGCATACATTTTGGTTTTATTTTGGTTTACATGTTTATCAATTAGGGTATGTAGGGTGTAAATATGATTGGTTGTGCGTTGTTTTGGTATAAATCCAATTTGACTTTTGCTCAAGACATTGTGCTTGGTAAGGAAGTTCATAAGTCTGGTGTTCATAATATTACAGAAAACCTTCCCCAGATTACTGTTCACACAGATGCCTCGGTAATTATTGGGGTCAAATTTGTCTCCGTTTTTATAGATCGGGGTTATAAGTCCGAGATTCCAGATCTCAGGAAAAAAACCCAGACTCAGAACCAAATTGAACAGTTTTAATATGGCCAGCTGGAATTTTTTGTCCATGTGTTTTAGCATCTCATTCAGGATGCCATCAGGCCCACAAGCTTTTTTAGATTTGAGGGTCTGCAGTTTGTTTAGGAGTTCCTGCTCAGTAATTGGTGAGTCTAATGGATTCTGATAATTTTTTATAGCTAGTTCTAATTTAGTCAGCTTCTCGTGTATTTGAGATTGTTCTGTGTTTGCATTAATTTGAACAGTGTGGTACAGTGTTTTAAATGAATGGTCCATATATCATTGTTTTGTATGGCCAATTCTTGATGTTGAGGTTTGTTTAGGTTTTTCCAGTGTTGCCAAAAGTTGTTTGTGTTGATTGCCTCTTCAATTATTGTCAGTTGCTGTTTGTTATATTGCTGTTTTTTGAGTCTGAGTGTACGTTTGTAGAGTTTTAGGGTTTCACAGTATAGAGTGCGTAAGTCAGCATCATGGGGGTCGCTGTGTTTTTGGTTTGATAGCGTTCTAAGGTTTTTTCTAATCATTTTCCAATCTGTATCAAACCAGTTCTTATTTGTTATCATTTTTGGTTTGTTCTTGGTCAATTTTAGTTGTGCTTCTTTTGCTGTTTGTCTGAATATATTGTTAATATTGTTCACTGCTAGATTGAGGTTTTCTTTATTGCAAGCGTAAGTACATTCCAAAAAATGATTTAAAAGTGTTTGGATTTTTGGGGTGTCAATTGCCCTTTGGTATTGTTCTGTACTGTTTTGGTCCCATCTGTATGAGTTTCCGATGTTGTACAGCTTATTGGGTTCTGTGTGTATCCTTTCAATGTCTGATCTTTTAATAAACAGGGTCATTTGGCTGTGATCAGACAGAGGGGTTAGTGGTTTAACAGTGAATGAGCTGAGAGAGGAAGGTTCAAGGTCTGTGATCATGTAGTCTACAGTACTGTGGCCAAGAGGTGAGCAGTAGGTGAATCTACCCAGGCTGTCCCCCCGTATCCTACCGTTGACAAAGTACAGACTGAGGCTCTGGCAGAGCTGCACCAGCTCTCTTCCGCTGTTGTTGATGACCTGGTCACTATTGTTCCTGTGGGGCAGAGTGAAAGTGTTAAAGATATTTCCGTTTGTGATGTATTTGTCCCCTTGTGGATCTGTGAGGTCAGTGAGTGTTCCTGTGCGTGGATTTGTGTCCCCACAGATGAGCACATTCCCCTGGGCCTGGAAATGGCTTATCTCTGTCTCTAGGGTATGGAAGGTGTCTTCGGAGAAGTAGGGGGATTCGGAGGGAGGGATATATATTGCACAAACAAATAATTCCCTATCTGTTAATAAGAGCTCTTTCTTTAGTTTTAACCTCTCTCTCTGTCTCTCTCTCTCTGTCTATCTCCCTCTCTGTGCCTGTCTCTCTCTGTCTGTCTGTGCAGGTTCTGGACAGACTGCTCCTGTACCTTCGTCTGGTCCACTCTGTAGATTATTATAACTTCAGTGAATATCCAGCTGAGGACGAGATGCCTCATCGCTGTGGACTGATCCACGTACGAGGACCGCTGCCTGTTGCCAAGATCACTGCAGCTGAGGGTACACACACACACACACACACACACACAGCAGGTAAACAGGTGCAGGTGATGATGTCACTGTGCGTAACCCCACGCTGTGCTCTGATTGGACAGTGAGTGAACATCAGAGGATGTGTGAGGAGCGTCTGGCTCCTCTGCTGTCTCCTTCAGAGACGCTGAGCGATGAAGACGCCGCCAAGCTGGGCAAGAAGGAGCCGGAGCAGGAGGTGAGGCGCCTGTCTGTCTGTAATACCTGTCTGCCTGTCTGTCTGTAATATCTGTCTGTCTGTAATAACTGTCTGTCTGACTGTCAGGTGGAGAAGTTCCTGTCTTCCAACACTCAGGAGCTCAGTAAAGACAAGTGGCTCTGTCCTCTGAGCGGGAAGAAGTTCAAGGTGAGTCTGTCTGTCTGTCTGTCTGTCTGTCTCTTGGCTGAGTGGTTACCATGGTAACGCCTGTTGTCGTCCAGGCTCCAGAGTTTGTGCGTAAACACATCCTGAATAAACACGGAGACAAAGTGTCCGCCGTCAGACAGGAAGTCGTCTTCTTCAACAACTTCCTGCTGGACGCCAAGAGACCCGCCCTACCTGAGAACAAGCCCCTCCCACCGCCAGCACAAGGTGACCCCACACACACACACACACACACACACACACACACACACACAGAACCTAACAGACATCCTGACGTGATCTCTCTCTCTCCTTTAGCCACGCCCCCTGGTATGCCAGGATTTCCTGGTCAGTCACCACAACAGCAAAGCCTTCTGGGATATCCACCTGGAGTCAGACCGCCCATGCCCGGTTTCCCTGGTAACGTGTGCACACACACACATACACACACACACATATACAGTTCTCAGTTCTGCTTCACAACACTACAGCTGATGTGTGTGTGTGTGTGTGTGTGTGTTGCAGGTGGTGCACCTCCTTACCCCCCCAACCAGTTTGGAGCGGGCCGCGGTAACTACGACAACTTCAGGGGTCATTTAGGAGGAGGAGGAGGAGGAGGAGGAGGGTTTCCTGGGAAGCAACGAAACAGCAGGTAGAGTTAACCACTAATTAACTGCTGCTAACTGAACAGAACCGGGCTCAGCAGCTGGACCGGACCAGGTTGGAGCACAGTCTCTGAGACCAACAGGGAATAACATTACAGTACCGAGGTGATTTACAGACTTCATGATGGAAACATTGATCAGTAGTGAACCAGGAGCCAAACCACCTCGGTAGGCTGCTGTATTCACTGTTAGACTGGACACTGCTGGTTCAGAGGTTCTGTTACTGTATTCACTGTTAGACTGGACACTGCTGGTTCAGAGGTTCTGTTGCTGTATTCACTGTTAGACTGGACACTGCTGGTTCAGAGGTTCTGTTACTGTATTCACTGTTAGACTGGACACTGCTGGTTCAGAGGTTCTGTTGCTGTATTCACTGTTAGACTGGACACTGCTGGTTCTGTTCTGGTTTCAGAGGTTCTGTTTGGTCCTGAAGCATTTTTAACTGTGTGTGTGTGTGTGTGTGTGTGTGTGTGTGTGTGTGTGTGTGTGTGTGTATAGGGCCGTGCGAGGTGACCCCCGCTCCATCATCGAGTATCGAGACCTGGATGCCCCCGAAGACCTGGACTTCTTTTGAACACGACCACGTGATGAACCACACCATGTTTTTTAAACTTTTTTTATTCCTACATTTCCCATCATTCTTTTCATCGTCCCTCCATCATTTGTTTTTTTAGTTAGGTGTGTGTGTGTGTGTGTGTGTGTGTGTGTCAGCAGGACCAACATTACTGTAATTAGTGAAAATGATCTGATTCCACTTTCCAATAAAGATGCAAGAACACTGACATGACTCCTGTGTTGCTATGGTTACCCCGTGTGTTGAGCGGGAAGTGTTTTTTCTTTTTGAACAACTCCTTGAAGGTCTGTAAAACTGAGGAAGAAAATCAAGGCCTTGAAAGTAGGGATGCACCGAATTGAACATTTTTGGCTGAAGCTGAATAAAAATCAAACGCTTGGCCAAATACAGAATGTGGTTGTTGTAGTTGTTTTCATTATTTTTTTTAAAATATTGCATGAATAAAATACATTTTTAGACATGATTTTCAAACCAAATAAATGTTTGTTTAATATTCTGGCATTTGAATATTCCAGTAGTTTCACATTTATATTAGCCCTAAATAACGGAGTTCAGAAATATCTGTTCTGTAGGCCTTCAAACAAAACCTGCATTAGAAGTGCATTCCCAAAAGAACTAAAGTGCATAAAAGTGGATAAACCTACAACAAATGAATTATTGTCCTTTTGGCACAAGTCTACGTAGTCACAACAGTTGTCCTCCACAACACTGAACGGTCGATCATCCAAAGCAATGAACTCCATTACCTTCTTCGTGATTCCGTTTGCTTTGGCACTGTCCTTTGCAAACTTTTTTGTCTTTTCGAAGACGTCGGCCACGGACGGAGTGGGGGTGCTGGGACACGGAGCTTTCCTCTTCGCTGCTACAGACGTCTCTCTCTCATACTGAGCATGCTGCTCGGGGTGTTTGGCTTTTAAATGATTAATTAAAGCCGTAGTGCCAAAGGTCTGAAACCACAATTCTTTTTTCGTTCTCCGAAACTTTGAAATATCTCCACACTGCCGACATCTTTGTTTTTGTTTACCGCGTCACTGCACGTTGTTTGATTGCGTCAGTAAAACGCACCGCTAATATTTAATATATATATTCGGCCTTGTCTTTCACTCATTCCACTGAATACCGAATGTGGCTTTTTTTGCAATATTCGGCCGAATATATTGGGTTACCGAATATTCGGTGCATCCCTACTTGAAAGGTTTTTAAGTGTTTTCTCGTTAGAGCAAATCTTTGTCGTGACAGTTACGTCACCTCAAACTCTGCTGTGTTCGGTCACAGCTAACAAACTGAGCTAACATTAGCTAACAGCAGCTAACAAACTGAGCTAACATTAGCTAACAGCAGCTAACAAACTGAGCTAACAGCAGCTAACAAACTGAGCTAACAGCAGTTAACAGCAGCTGACAAACTGAGCTAACATGAGCTAACAGCAGCTAACAAACTGAGCTAACATGAGCTAACAAACTGAGCTAACATGAGCTAACAGCAGCTAACAAACTGAGCTAACATGAGCTAACAGCAGCTAACAAACTGAGCTAACATGAGCTAACAGCAGCTACAGCTGTCAGCAGTTTACTTCACTGTCCATCAGGAAACTCTGTAAATCACAGAGAGTTGAGGCGGAGCAGCCGGAGGACATCAGAGGGAAAAACAGAAAACATTTTCTCCATAAAATATGATCCAGTTTGTCAGTAATGCTGAAATGTGTTTTCCATATTTAATATATTTCATATATTTAATATGGTTAAGTTTGAAGTATCACCTGGATTTCATTCAGACAGAAGTGACTTCCCAAACTTTTTGTTCAAACGTGCTTCAAAAATAGACTGACATGATCCTGAACAAGTCCTACAAAGACATTCAGTAAATATAAAAACTGATGAAGTGATACAATTGTCACATTTTAGCAGCGTCCTAAAACTCAACTGACTGTGCTGTAAACTACAAGATAAGCGGGGGTTCAGACAGAATCAGGTGCCGCGGCAAAACCGGAGGTCTTTCAATTCCTTTCAGTGTAGTTCAGGGTCATGCGTTTCTGCACCGGCAGTCTGCAACGCAGGGGTTGCCGCAAAAAACCGCACCAGCACGCGGGAGAGAAGATGAGCCAGATCCAACTTTTGGGAAACTGGAGCCCCATGTCACGCTCCGCAAACCAATCAAAAAACGTCAGTCAAACCGGAAGATGGGAAGAAAAACCTTGTTTACCATGGGGCGTAAACATTCACCTGTCTGAATGCACGCTAAGTGTATCTCAGCAGTGATGAAGCTTCATTAGTCTGTGCTGCTCTGAATCAAACCCGATGTCTAAATACTGTTAAAAATGTGATCGTTTCACCCGGAGTCATTAAAAGCAGCAGTGAAAACTGAGTCACCGACATAGCCGTGAACATTAATGCTGTGTCTCCTGATGATGTCCCCAAGTGGCAGCATATGAAGGTCAAACAGTGGAGGACCTGAAATTGAACCTTGAACACCACGATTACAAAACAGTGCAATGAGTTTCGGTTCTGAATCCCGGAGACTACGTCCAGGTTTTAGGCAGTCTGCGGGGACGTCATGGAGACTACATCCAGGTTTTAGACAGTCTGCGGGGACGTCACGGAGACTACGTCCAGGTTTTAGGCAGTCTGCGGGGACGTCATGGAGACTACATCCAGGTTTTAGACAGTCTGCGGGGACGTCACGGAGACTACGTCCAGGTTTTAGGCAGTCTGCGGGGACGTCACGGAGACTACGTCCAGGTTTTAGACAGTCTGTGGGGGGCATATATATATATATATATATATATATATATATATATATATATATATATATATACACACACACACACACACGTATATGTATATGTGTGTGTGTGTACACACACACATATATATATTTTTTTAAACAGTTCTGTGAGCAATGTGAAGTGGCCACTGAAACTCACAACACATTGATGGAAATTCCCATGCCTGATGAAGAGGTCAAAAGGCAACGAACATGGTTTGAAATGAAATGTAAATGACATAGTGTTTTTATTGTTTAAACATTGTTATTTTCTTATTGTTTTTATTGTTTTTATTGTTTTGATGTTTTATGTCTTACATTACATATTTTTATTTTTATTTATTTATGTACAGCACTTTGTCTCAGCTGTGGCTGTTTTTAAAGGGCTCTATAAATAAAGTTGAGTTGAGTTGAGTTGAGTAAAACAATGGTTACTGGATTCAAAGGGATGTGAAATGGAAAAATGACACCACCAAATGACAGTATGTCAAATGTCTCAGCACATGGTAAAGATCACTTTGTCAAATTCCAAAGTTTCTACCACAAGCTCTGATCTCTGATGATGGAAACTGATTTGGCTGCAGATAATGCTAAGCTAGCTGTACTGGCAAGCAGTGAAGTGGACACTGATGGAATGAACTCATACTACAAGAAAGAAATGAAAAAGCAACAGGTACTACCATCAAGCTCACAACCACTTTCAACTGCTTGGAACAAGGCCTAAAGAGAGGAAACATACACAAACAGACCCTGTCACTCCAATGCAGCAACTTCAATATTCTCATAGTTACAACAGGATCAAAGGACTCATGAAAACCATACAACTCAAACTTCAAATGGACATGATTGTCAGAACTTAACTGACATTATTCAACAGCATTCAGCATCTATTCCACCAAGAGTAATGCCAATATTTGATGGTGAGCCCTTTCAGTATGGACCTTTCATGATGGCTTTTGAACAAGCAATCGAAAATAAAATCAGTAATCTTCTGTTACGGATGGGGGTTAGGTCTCTTTCTTTTTGTTTTGTTTGGAGCTGGTTGGTGGACATGTGATGTGCAGCAGTCACCATGGTTACGGTGACATCACCTCCGGTCCCGTCGGTTGGCGCGAAAGCGGGGATTGCTTATGTGGTACACCTGGAAGACGCCAGCGAGGAGTGAGACCAAATCGACACGCAGCAGACTGACGTCCGGGCTCTGCACCTTTCTGGTGGCTGTTTACTGCATAGCTTCTCCAAAACATCTTCTCTTGGAACGGTCGGGTGGTTTCTTTCTGTTTGGAGGTCACTTTAAACCCCAAGATAACACCACAAATACTATACGCCCAGAATTAGCCAAAGAGAATGTCTTTACCCATGGAGGTGTTATTGTCAGCATATTCTAGTCTGGAGACACAGATGTCTGTTTACGCAGATTGGAACGTCAACAGCCAGCTATCTATTATGTAAGAAGGCAGCAATAGGTCTCTTCGACCCTGGACACCACAGTGACAGATAGACTGGCACCTAAAAGCCAAACAACTAATACTGCTGAGGACCTCAAGGCCCACACGTGACCTTGAGTAACCTAAGGATAGAAAATTCCATAACACAATGGAAAAAGATTACAGTAGCATACATGGAAAAGGCCTTAACCTGGCCACCAATAAGGTCAGAGGATGCAAGTTCTCTTCAAGCATTTATGTTGTTTTTGAAAGGATGCTGTAACATGATGAGAAGCTTACAGTACATGGATGAAATGAATGTAGCATCAAACCTCAAACGTCTTGTAATGAAACTTCCGTTTAAGTTGCGGGAAAAATGGAGGATAGCTGCTTGTGAGCTACAGGAGAGGCGTGGAAATAGAGCTACGTTCCCTGATCTTGTAAACTTCATTAAACAAGTCAAGATTCTGTCCGACCCTGTCTTTGGAAACATCCAAGATACGTAGACCCCTATTTCCAAAGGGAAGACTTTCATTAAACCCAAAACCTGTGCTACTGTGACAGTTGTCAATACTACTGAAAGAGTTAAATCTACTGAAATAAATATTCATCACACCACTCCATCCAACAGCAAAAACATGACATGCTGCATATGCAAAGTTGGACACTCCATACAGGACTGCACTCAACTTAAAGGACTGACTCATCATGACAAACTTGAACGCCTAAGGCAAAGTGGCGTTTGTTTTGGCTGTCTATCACATGGTCATGTCAGCAAGAATTGCAAAGGTCGCTTCCCATGCAGTGAATGCAACCTGAAGCATCCAACAATCCTTCACATCACAGCTAAGCTCAAAGCACCTCCAGAACAACAATCATCCTATAATACCGTTGTTCAGAAGACTTGTGCTCGCACTGGGGCCGGTAAACAAGATTGTGTTCACTCAATTGTACCAGTGCAAATCAAAAATGTAAATAAAATCATAAAAACCTATGCATTCTTAGATCCAGGAGGTTCAGCAACCTTCTGCACAGAACATCTGATGCGAAGGCTTCATTTGACCCGCATTAAAGCACACATACTCCTGAAAACCATGGCTCAAGCATCAACTGTAAAAACAAATGTGTTGACTGGACTGGCAGTATCTGGTTATCATGACGACCAATTTTTGGACTTACCTGAAGTGTAAAAAAGGACTTGTAAAGATCAGATCCCAACGTTGACTATGTGCTGGTAACCTCTGGACAATGAAGAGAAAAGTAGAAAGGAAGATTTTGTACACACAATTATAGTTTGGCTCCTTTTGATTATTTAAGTTTGTAATTGTTAAGTGCACACCAAAACAATTATGGGGCTGGTGTGTAGGAGCCATTTGTGTGTATGTCTTGATTTGACCACTGGGGGGAGTTTTGTTTGTGTCATTGATTGCAGACGGGCACCAGGTGTGTATCAATGGATCATTTTAGGTTAGTTTTGGGTTGTAGGTGAAGGGATCACACGATTTTTACCGTTTATCCACGTTTAACCACCGTTAGCCACAAGACAAGAAATATCACCATATACCGCAAATTCCTATGTAACAGTATTCATGTGCAACCCTTCAATAAACGTCAACAAAGAAACATAAGCTACATCTCATTCTTGTTTGATAGAGAAAAACGTGTGAAGAAATCCACCTCTCACCTACCCAGTGACTGAATTGGACAGTCACTACATATATACATATGCACACTTCATCTCTGTCACTGAACACAGACCTGTTCCTCATAAAGGTGTCAACAGGAAACCACAGTCACAGAGGAAGTAGAGGGGTCTCACCATGTGACCATGAAATCACACGCCTTGTATAAGCAACCTGTCAGGATGGAGGGAACACGTCTGCTGAGGCTGCTCTGTAAGTAGTCCAATGCTTTGTAGTTTTCATGTCTGTGGAGCTTTACGGATCCTGACCAATGAAACCAGTTTGAAGATGCATGATGGGAGATGAAGTGTGCAGGTCCGGATCTCCACCAAGATCATTATACAACAGTCCAGATTGAATGATCTGATTATTCTGTCTGAGAATAACATCACTGAGACTTACAGCTGTTCCAATATTAAGATTAACGTTACACCAATGTTACGTCATGACTTTTTTGACTTTTTAGTTATCAAACAAACACGAAACATTTTTACGTTTCGACAGGAAGGTGAGTCACTGCGGCAAGCGTGTGTGTGTGCGTGTGTGAAACTGCAAACCAACCTGTTGTTGTGTCTCTTTAGTTCTGATCTCACTGCTGAGCGTCAAGACAAACCACGGTGAGTGTGACTCTTATATTCTTTGTTTTCTTCATAACTTTGACATCTTCATTGTTTCAACACTGAAGGGGAAGAAACACTCGTATCTCACTAACTATGAGTCAGAGTTCAGTTCAGCGGTTCTGGAGACATTTGAAGGTTCATGTGATCCTCGGTTCTTCCTCCAGCCTCTCTGACGGTGAGTCCCAGCAGCTCTCAGATGTTTGAAGGACAGTCTGTCTCTCTGAGCTGTGAGGAGGACGACAGCTCTGCTGGATGGACGCTGATCAGGAACACGACTGAAGGACAGGTGTCTCGGTGTGGAGACGGGTGGGGACGATCATCTGGTTCTTCCTGTAAGATCAGTGTGACCCTCGTATGGGACAGTGGATTTTACTGGTGTGAGTCCAGAGAGGGAGCAACCAGTAACACCATCACCATCACTGTCACTGGTAAGATCAGACTGTGGAGTTGGTGTTGATGAAGCTGTGTGTGAATGGATGAAATGCTGAAGTTTGTCTCTGTGTTGAGGTGGAGCAGTGATCCTGCAGAGTCCTGTCCTCCCTGTGATGGAGGGAGATGATGTCAGTCTGCACTGTAAAACAAAGAGCGCTTCCTCCAACCTCCCAGCTGATTTCTATAAAGATGGCTCCCTCATCAGGACTGAGCCTACAGGTCACATGACCATCCACCATGTTTCCAGGTCTGATGAAGGCCTCTACAAGTGTGACATCAGCGGTCATGGAGAGTCTCCACCCAGCTGGATCACTGTCACAGGTGAGGAGGTTACCTTTTAATTCAGGACTGATTTCATCCTGATGTTCACCTGACCTGGTGGGATTCTCTCTACAGGTGGACCTACAACCACACCCCCTCCCTCTGCCTCAGCCCCGCCCCTGGCCTCCTCCACCCTCCATCTCGTTTTCAGCCTGCTCTGCCACCTGGTGGTGTTCTGTCCGTACTGCATCTCCACCGTCCTGATGGTGTCTTTGTATCGACACAGGTCCACAGGTAACACTCTCAGTCAGTCACCGGTCAGCCTCATCACTCTGGTGTTGATGATTGACAGTTGCATCTAACAGAAGTTGATCAATTATCTACATTTTCCTTTCAGGAAATGACCTGTCCATCTCCACGGCGATGACCCCGCCCACCCAGGACAAGGAGGGAATGGATGACGACAACGATGACATCATCACCGCTGTCACCACGGAGCATCACTTCTGATCTGCTCCGACGTGTCGAAACATGAAAATGTTGTTCATGTTTGTTTTAATAAACAATCCAACAAACGACAGAATAAAGCGAGCCTTTATTGAACTCGTGACACTTCATGCTTCATCCAGACAAACACTATAAAAGTTGAAAAATGTTACATGTAGATCAAAATAACAAGCTGCACTAAAACTTCCATCATGCTCACTCTGTTAGAGGCTAGATGGGCTTTATAGTCCCTCCAGCAGGTTCTGGGTCTGCCCCTGGGGTCCCAGTTGGAGCATCCTAATCAGATTTTTCCCGTCACTTGTGAACAAGACCTGAGGTATTTGAACTCTGCTTTCTGGAAGAGAACCATGAACCTCAGACTTACAGGTGCTGACTCTCCTCCCGGCTGCTTCACACTCGGCTGCAGATCTCCCCAGTGAGTGCTGAAGGTCACGGTCTGATGAACCCAACAGGACCACATCATCTGCAAACAGCAGAGATCCAATCCTGAGGTTCCCAAACCGGGCACCCTCCTCACCCTGGCTGCACCTTGAGATCCAGTCCATGAAAATCACAAACAGGATTGGGGACAAGGGGCAGCCTTGGCGGAGTCTGACACCCACTGAGAACTTGTTTGACTGTATGCGGACACTGTGTTGTCTTGCTCTAACTTATAATAAGCAGACAAGACGTGATAGCTGGTCTTTTCATATTTACTTAACAGCTTGCACATCAAAACAGTCCAGTGCTACCTGCATGGCTACATTCACATTCATTACATTCTACCCCTATAAAGAAAAAATATTTACCCCTTAAAACATAGCCATCTTAAAGTGCTTTTCTTTTTTATATATGTATATATAGCTTTGAATTTCCCGATAAGCATTGTAACTTTACTTGTCAACAACTTTTTCAATTTAAACACTTTTTAAAAAAAAGAAAATAATAAAGTGCACACTCTCTAAGCATCAAAAACAAACTTAGAATCATGTCAACATTTTTCCTTTACATCAACATACTTTTTTTTTTTTAATATAAAGATGAACTTAAAGGTCCCTGTTGCTCCTTTGTTCAGCAACTTGCAATACTAAAGAGTCCTTAGCAACTCTCGATCAACCTCTTAGGTGGCTGAACATGTCTCTTAGGTCTAGCCAGTCTTTCAACAGCTGGCGATTTCGACAGTTTGGAGTGTCACAGCAGCTGGTGATGCAGACGCTGCTGTCAGACCACAGGTAGTGTGGTCAGTGTCACAGTCAGTCCCCTCCCCGCCTACTCCAGCCTCCCAGTTTTCCCTCCTTGTGTCTGTCACGCCCCCTAATCACCTTCACCTGTGTATTTAAACCCTTTGCTTCCCCTTCCCCAGTGCCAGATTGTTAATGTACCATGTGTCCTACTTTCCAGCGTTTTCCTAGTGTGCTTTTCGGTTTTGACCCTTGGCTGTTTTTGGACCCTGCCTTTGCCTTACCTTTTTGGATTGTTTGCCTGCCTTACCTGACTGAACTCCCGTGTACCGAACCTTTGCCTGTGATTAAAGACTGGTTACCTCCTGTATCTGCCTCCCGAGTCCTGCAGTTGAGTCCTGTTTCTGTGCTGTGTAACAGAACAATCTGGCCAGCCATGGACTCAGCAGACTCGCAGTCCGTGCACGCTGCTGTCCGGGCTCAGGGCACCCGGATTCATCAACAGGAGGAACAACTCTCCACTGTTTGTGTGGTGGTAAACGAACTCAAGAACCGCCAACAGAGTTTCCAGGCCTCGGTCGGGGAAGAGGTAAGCCACCTGAGGACCCAAATCCAGCGGCTGGTGAGTCAGCTGGAGGCGCGCCCCGTATTTTCACCTCCGGCAACGACCCCCGCCGCTTCCACCCCCGCTCCGTGCTCTTCAGTGGTCTCTGCTGCTCCAGCTGCCCCTCTGGCTCGACCGGATCGATTCTCCGGTGAGGTGGGCAAGTGTCGACCGTTCCTGGTCCAGTGTGGACTCCACTTTGAACTCCATGCCGGGAGTTTTCCCACCGAGAGAGCTAAGGTAGCCTTTATAATCACCCATCTGTCGGGCAGAGCGGAGGCCTGGGCCACAGCAGAATGGGCACGGGACTCTCCCATCTGCTACTTCCTGAGTGGGTTCATGGACTCCTTGAGGTAAGATCTTCGACTCCACCGCTCCCAGTCGTGAGGCGGCCCAGACGCTGATGTCTCTGCGGCAGGGCAGACGTCGAGTAGCAGACTACGCCATCGAGTTTCGAACGTTAGTAGCCGACAGCGGGTGGAACTCGGCCTCGCTGTTCGACGCTTTCTTTCATGGCCTCTCCGCATCCATTAAGGACCTTCTCGTCCCTCTTGACCTCCCCCCGACCTGGACTCGCTTATTGCTCTCGCCATCCGCACCGATAACAGGCTTGTGGAGAGGGAGAGGGATAGAAGCTGGCCGGCAGCAATTCCTCCCAAGCTGAGGGGGCAGACGACGCCGTTCTTGGGTCATGCTGCAGCGCCACCGTCAGCTGCGGAGGAGCCCATGCAGCTGGGCCGAGCCCGGCTCTTTCAAGAGGAACAACAGCGACGCCTACGGGAGGGCAGGTGCATCTACTGCGGAGAGTCGGGACATTTCCTCGTGTCCTGTCCAGTAAAAGACAGGGCTCACCTGTGAGCCAAACCACTTCTCCCAATCATCTCTCCCGACGTCTCTTGTCTGCTGAATTAGTCACCACGGAACAGAGGGTTGTAAATGGTAAATGGTAAATGTCTTCTGACCACTCAAAGCGCTTTTACACTACATATCTCATTCACCCATTCACACATTCATACACTGATGGCATTGACTGCCATGCATGGTGCCAACTGCTCATCAGTTTTAGGAGCTAATCATTCACACACACCGATGGCGCAGCATCAGTATCTTGCCCAGGGACACTTCGACATGCAGACTGGAGGGGATCGAACCGGGGATCGAACCGCCGATCTTCTGATTGGTGGACGACCCGCTCTACCTCCGAGCCACAGCCGCCCGGTTGTTCTCCTGGCATTGGTGGATTCCGGGGAGGACGAAAATCTCATGGATCAGCAGCTGGCGGAGCGGCTGGGTCTGGAAATTATTCGCCTGGCTAAACCTCTGGAAGCCTCTGCACTTGATGGTCGCCTGCTGTGTTGGGTGTCTCACCGCACTCAACCTGTCCGGATCGACATAAACGGTAATCATTCTGAACTCATCAGCTTCCATATCTTCAAATCGTCTCTGCACCCGCTAATTTTGGGGTTACCTTGGCTTATTAAGCACAATCCCCATATTGATTGGTTCACGGGCCATGTGTTGAATTGGGGGAAAGATTGTTTTCTCACTTGTACTCCGTCTGTCTGTACTGTCTAGTCTATGGTTCATTTTGACGCTTTTGCGCCAGATGTCTCCTCCTCGCCCTGTCATTCCCCCAGTGAGTCTCCGGACCTGACCGGTGTTCCCCCCTGTTACCACGGCCAGCACGAAGTCTTCAATAAAACTCGGGCCACATCTCTACCACCTCACCGTCCATATGATTGCTGCATCGATCTCCTCCCGGGGACCTCTCCACCCAAGGGTCGGCTGTATTCCCTCTTCCCGCCAGAGAGGGAGGCCATGCGGCAGTACATTGAGTGCTTGTTGAAGGCTGGAATCATTCGCCCTTCTTCCTCCCCTGCTGGCGCTGGTTTCTTTTTCGTGGAAAAGAAGGATTAGTCCCTCCGACCCTGCATCGATTATCGCGGCCTAAACGACATCACCATAAGGAACAGGTACCCCCTCCCTTTAATCTCCTCAGCATTTGAACTTTTGAAGGGTGCTAAGATTTTCTCCGAGTTGGATCTTAGAAATGCCTATCATCTAGTGAGGATCAGGGAGGGGGATGAGTAGAAGACAACGTTTAATACCCCTTGTGGACACTACGAGTATTTAGTCATGCCTTTTGGACTAACTAATGCCCCAGCTGTCTTCCAGGCCTTGGTCAATGACGTCCTGCAGGACATGTTAAATCATTATGTCTTCGTGTACCTGGACGACATCCTGATTTTTTCCCCGGATGAGGCAACGCACGTCCAGCATGTGCGGTCAGTACTGCAGCACCTTCTCGACCACAAGTTGTTCGTGAAGGCCTTCCCCATCGTCCAGCCCCTCCCACTCCGCCACCTCCGAAACAACCCTCAACCAAAAGTCACCGAGCCCCCCCCCCCACCTCCTCTGAATCATCATATCTGTGAGTCTGACTGATATGTGCCGGGTCCAGGCTGCAATACTGATATCAACAATGTTTTTCCCCAGGAACAGTCAGGGCCCTATGGAGTTCAGGCAGTCTTCTCAATCCCTGTGATGACAGGTAACAGAACAGTGGTTAAACTGCTGAGAAATAAAAAGGGTTCAATTAGATCTACCTGAATCTACTGAGTATAGCTTGTCAACCCCGTAATTCACCAGTGTCTCCTGTTATCTCCACAAGGTTAGCCCTACTCAATATCAGATCACTAGTCAACAAATCTCTGTTAGTAAATGACATCATTATGACTATAATCTAGACTTTTTGCTTCTTAGTGAAACGTGGCTGACTGAATGTAGCTGTGCTACCATTCTCAATGAGGCAGCACCAACAAATTTCAGTTTAATGAATAAGTGTCGAAGTGGTAAGAAGGGTGGTTGAGTTGCTGCCATTTTTAAATCAGTATTTCAGTGCAAGGAAACTTTATTTGGTGATTTTAGCTCTTTTGAATATCTCTGTTTTTTAGTAAAGGGGGATCCAAAAGTTATTTTTTTTCATTTATAGACCACCAAAATACCCAGGAAAATTCTTTGATGAGTTTGCTGAACTGCTGTCAGTTATCTGCACTAACTACAACTTTTTTATCATAACGGGGGATTTTAACATTCACATAGACAATAACATGGACACAAATGCCAAAGAACTTTGTTCTCTACTTGACACCTTTGGTCTCTTCCAACATGTGAAAGGGCCCACACACACTCGAGGCCACACTCTGGATCTGGTTATCTCTAAAGGTGTTGACATTTCTTCTGTTGATATTAAGGACTTGGCTCTTTCTGATCATTTCTGTGTGTTCTTTGACTTACAGATAACTCCAAACATTCAGTTAACCTCTGTGTCTGTTAGAAAAAGGTACATAAATGAGAATACCAGTGCTAAGTTTATGGAGGCTATAGCTATGTCACCAACCGAGAGTGCAGAGACAGTTGATGAACTCTTAGATAATTTCAACTTGAAAATCTCAAATGTCATGGATACTGTTGCACCTATTAAAACTAAGATGACCTTGAGCAGACAGAGAACACCATGGAGTAACACTATGATGGTAAAGGCTTTGAAAACAGAATGCAGGAAAGCAGAGCGTAAATGGAGAAAAACTAAACTTCAAATTCACCATGACCTCTACAAACTAAGTCTTTTTAATTTTAACCATGGGTTACTCAAGGCTAGACAGCAACACTTATCTGAAATGATTAATAAGAACAACAACAACACTCGCACTCTGTTTTCTGTGGTTGATAAGCTTACAACCCCCCCAAAAGATATAGTTTCAGAACTTTCTTCCACAGAAAAATGCAATGAATTTGCTTGCTTTTTCAATGAAAAAATCAAATCTATAAGGCTAAATATCAACACAAATCAGCAAAATAATAAAATGACGCAATGCTTAAAACCACCTAGGAATGACTTCCGGTCGGAACACCTTCAAAATGGCCGCATAGCGAGGGAGCTCCCGGTTGAACCAGAGCAATTAGAGAAATACCCCCATACAAACCAAACAAATTATTCCGCAAAAAGCCAGTGAAAGGGGATAAAAAGCGATATCACCACTTTGAGCAATAAACGTCGTCTGAAGACAGGTGGGAGAGAAAGACGGAGCGCAGCAACAATTAGCAGCTAACAGGTTTGAGCTAGCAAGCAACAAGGCGCAGTGCGGAGAAATGGCCGACTTGGAAATGATTCTGCAAGAACTAAGAGGGTTTCGCCAAGAAAACAAAGGACAATTAGAGACAATAAGAGAAGAAATTGTAAAGGCGAATACCAGACTGGACGAGGTGGAAGGGCGAATTGAGAAAGCAGAAGAGAGGATCCAAAACGCAGAAGATGTCATCACGGCTATGCTAAAGCTACACACCAAGCTGGAGGATAAGTTGCTGGATCTGGAAAGCCGCTCCAGGCATGAGAACATAAGGATCTATGGGGTGCCGGAAGGATCCGAAAAGGAATCAACCACGATGGTCTCATTTGTGGAAAATTTACTCCGGGAAGGTCTCGAGCTAACGCAGGACATGCCCGACCTGCAGATTGAAAGGGCTCACCGGTCACTGGGACCGCAGCCGCCGGGGGACGCGCCGCCACGCTCCATTGTAATCAAGTGTTTAAGTTTTAAAACAAAACAGACATTACTCCGCAAGGCATGGCAGAAGAAGGGGTTTACCTGGCAAGAAAACCGCATAAACCTTGATCATGACTATCCACCTCTAATACTCAAGAAAAGAAGAGAATACACAGAGATCCGCAAAATGCTGAAGGAAAATAAAGTTCAGTTCCAGACCCTCTTCCCTGCCAGGCTGCGCGTGAGACACGAAGACGGAACCAAAACCTACAAGACGGTAGAGGAGGCATCAGAGGACCTGCTGAAAAGAGGCTACACCGTGACAACCACCACACCTCCGGAGACGCTTATGGAGCAGGTGCAGCGGCTGACCTGGAAGAGAGTGGACAGACGAGCAAAGAAGGGCACAGCCGACCGGGAACAAAGCTACAAGAAGAAGCTCCCAGCCATCAGGAGACCATCACCGACCCCCTCCGGGACTTAAAGGATTTAACCCACGCTCGAAGACGGCGGAGTGAATTGTGAAATCTCTTATAATGTACTGATGGTAATTAGTGGTGAAGATCTACTATTGGTTCGCTCGGGGCCAACTTTTCCACTTTGGATTTTTTTTTCTTCTTTTTGCTTTTTTTCCGGCATGCGACTGTTGCAGGTAAGGGCCTCTTCCTCCGACTGAGGAGGGAAACTGTTCCCTTCGAGCCGCCTCGGGAGGCTCAACAGGGTCAGATTATCAGACCCCTACACAGGGAGTCACACGGACAAATTGTGTTCAGTTTGATGTTGTTTAGCGTGTTAATTGTTGTTTCCCTGCCGGTTCACGCAGGGAGGGGGAAGCGCACCGGGTTTTTGAGAGGGATGGAGGGGAAAATCACATAGATGCAAAACAGGTCTTTAAAAATAGCGTCATTTAATATAAATGGAGTACTCAATCCAGTTAAAAGGGGGAGGATCTTGTCAAAATTAAAGAAAGATAAAATCCAAATAGCCCTCTTACAGGAGACACACCTCAGCGACTCCGAACATACTAAATTGAATAAATTAGGATTTAAACATGTTTACTTTTCTTCACATGGCTCGGGGAGGCGGAGAGGAGTGGCGATTCTGATATCCAGTGCGGTAAATTATGAACACATGTCAGAACATAAGGATAGGGAAGGCAGGTTTGTGGTGGTTACAGGGAAAATAGAAGGTACTGTGATAAGTCTCCTTAACGTGTCTGTGCCGCCGGGTAGTGACTGGTCCTTTTATAAACATATGGTTGATTTAATGACAACAAAAAGTCAAGGGATTTTAATATGTGGCGGAGATTTTAACATCCGATTAAATCCCAGAATTGACTCATCAAACGGGAAATCCGACTCTAAAAACATTAGCAGAAGATTAAATACTTGGATGCGTGAAGCGGGGATTGTGGACGTATGGAGAGAGATAAACCCAACGAGCTGAGAGTATTCACATTACTCGTACGCTCACAATGTTTACTCACGCATCGACTACTTTTTTATGCTTAAAGGAGATCTTTTCAGGGTGGGTAACTGTGAAATAGGACCTAGTCCTATTTCAGATCACGGTCCCATCTATATGTCAGTCCATCTGAATAATAACAAGAAATCCACTCTCTGGAGACTGAACTCAAACATTCTGAATAACCCAGTTATTAAAGATAAATTGAAAAACGAAATTAAATTGTATTTGGAAAGTAACAATAATGAAGAAGTGACCCCACCCATTCTCTGGGATGCATTAAAAGCAGTGTTGAGGGGCAGAATAATAGCCATCTCCTCATATGAGAAGAAAATTAGGGAGCAAAAATTAGAAGAGGACTTGAAGAGACTACAGAAAGAACATGCAAAGTCTCTCAAAGATGACAACAAATGTAAGATTAAAGAATTAAAAAAAGAAATAGACAAAATAAATACTCAAGAAATTCAGAAAAAGCTCCTTTTTACAAAGCAACAATACTATGAGACAGGTGGGAAATCACTTAAACTTCTATCGTATAGGTTAAGAAAACAACAAGCGGATAGAACTATATATAAAATAAGAAACTCCGAAACGAATGTAATAGAAACAAGCCCGGAGAAAATACAACAATGCTTCCAAAAGTACTATTGAATATTATATACAGAACCACAGATAAGCAACGACAACCAGATCGATGCCTTTTTGGCCCAGGTAAATCTTCCAAAGATCACTGATGAACAAAATGGAAAATTAATATCTAAAATAACAAATGAAGAAATTCAAACAGCAATTAGGAGAATGAAAGGGGGAAATCTCTGGGGACAGATGGTTTTCCCACAGAATGGTACAAAACAATGCAAGATCAACTGATTCCAACATTATTAAAAGCATTCAACTGGGTTTTGGAGAACAAAAATACCCCCCCCCCCATGGAGGGAGGCAATGATTTCGATCATACCTAAGGAGGGGAAAGACAAATTGGATTGTGGGAACTACCGTCCTGTAAGTCTTCTAAATAATGACTATAAACTATTCACCTCCATATTATCCAGACGAATAGAATTGATATTACCAGTATTAATACACAAGGACCAGACTGGCTTTGTCAGACAAAGACAGACCCAAGATAACATCAGGAAAACACTGCACGTTATGAGACAAGTCACACATCAAAAACTGGAGACACTGATATTAAGTTTGGACGCTGAGAAAGCATTTGACTCAGTGAGGTGGTCATTCTTATATAAAGTACTTTCGAAATTTGGCTTCCATACAACTATAATTGACACGTTTGCAGCACTATATAACAAACCAACAGCTAGAATCAAAATCAATGGAAACTTAACCAATTCATTCACTCTGGAAAGAGGAACGAGGCAGGGGTGTTGTGCGCCGTCGCTCCTCTTCGCCTTGTTTATAGAACCCATGAGTCAACTAATTAGGCAGAGGACTGATATAAAGGGGGTAACAATGGCATCTGGGGAGCAAAAACTGGCCCTATTCGCCGATGATTTATTGATAAGTATAACACAACCTACTCAGACACTCCCAAAACTGATGAAATTGCTAGAAGAATTTGGTTTAGTTTCCGGTTATAAAATTAATATTAATAAAACCCAAGCATTAACACTTAATTATGACCCCCCACCTTTAATTAAGACCATGTACAATTGGAAGTGGGACGCTGAGTCCATTAAATATTTGGGTGTCTCATTACCTAGGGACTTCACGAGACTGTATAACATCAATTATGGCCCACTAAATTCAAAGATAAAAACTGATGTACAAAGATGGAACGTTATTCCCTTTTTAAGTTTAAGCTCCCGGATAGAGTCAATCAGGATGAATAGTCTTCCACGGATGTTGTACCTTTTTCAATGTTTACCAGTTAAAATACCATCTAAACAGTTCTTAGAGTGGGACAGATTAATAGCGAGGTATCTGTGACAAGGGAAAAGGGCCAGAATCAAATTTAAAACGTTGCAATTAAGAAAAGAAAAGGGGGGAATGGGCCTTCCCTGCTTACAGGATTACTACCATGCAGCTCAGTTGAGGCCTTTAGTCTGCCTGTGCTCGCCTACATACACTGCAGCATGGAAGGAACTAGAAGGAACGATGATAAAGGGAATTCCAATAACAGCTTTATTAAGTGACAATAAACTACAAGAGGAACAGGAGATCCCAGAGGACTCTATAACAAGCAGCTTCCTGAAGTCCTGGCAGGAAATAGTCAAAATTTGCAGATTAAAAGACACATCTAAGATTATAAGGTGGTGTGCCTATGATTCGGACTTTACGCCAAATAAAACCGACGGCAGATTCAAAACGTGGATCACAAAAGGTTTAACTACCTATTATTCATTTGTCCACAAGGGGGCATTTCAGAGTTTTGAGGCCCTACAGAAGGATTATGGTCTAGGGAGAGATGATTTCTTTAGGTACCTGCAAGTGAGACATTATTATAACAAAAATATTAAAGAGGCGTTAGGAAAGGATGAGTCAGGGTTCATGGAGGTGTTATCATTAACTGAGCCCAGATCTTGCAACAAAATTATCTCCAAATTATATAATGCCATACAATTATCCAAACAAGAGAATACAGAATATATAAAGAAGAAGTGGGAAACGGAAATGAGGATAATAATTACACAGGAGAGTTGGGAGAAAATATGTCAACTACAATGGATCTCAACCGGGTCAAACACATGGCGGGAGTTCTGTTGGAAAAGTATAACAAGATTTTTCATCACACCCATTCAAAAACGTCATCAAGGTAACGGGGACGCTTGTTGGAGACTCTGGGGGTCTAATGGAGCCAACCACTTCCATATTTTTTGGGACTGCCAAGCAATAAAACCCTACTGGGAAGAGATCCACAAACATATTAAAAATATATTTAACATGAACATTCCATTAAAATGTGAAACTATGTTTTTGGGTAATATAATGTTTGAAACATGGAACATAAAAGACAAAAAACTGCTGACTGTATTGTTGGCAGCTAGTAAGAAATGCGTCACTAGGAAATGGTTAAAAGTGGAACCTCCCACCATCGACGAATGGATTGAAATTGTTTATGAGATTTATGTTATGGAGAACATTTCTTTTTCTCTCAAAGTTGAGAAAGAAAATTTTTATAAAATCTGGACCAAATGGACTGAGTATGTAAAACCAATCAGATCTGATTTTACCTGACTATACTTGTGCTTTGTGTGAACCTACCCTCTTTTTTTTTTCTTTTTTGTGTGGTGTATTGATTGCATGTAGGGGTGCGCTCCCCAGTTCTGTTGTTTTTGTGTTATTGCTTCCACCTGGAATAGTTTGGGTCCGTTGGAGAAAGCTCCAGAAGGGCAGTATGGACAGAATCACTGTGTCCTTGACAGACCGAGTTAATGTAAGTGTGTAATGGTATATGTGATGGAGATGCACAATACCATCTGACTTTTTTAAAACTATCGTAAGCTCTGTCCAAACAGATCTGCATCAAATAATAAATTGCTCACTTCAATCAGGCACGTTTCCTAATGTTGTCCCCAAATTGAATGTTTTGCTGTCAAAATATGTTTTTTATTCATCAAATGGTCTGAAAATAGTGGGAGTTGATCGATACTATGCTCTTTATGATTACAATAAATTTAAAGTAATTTGGTTGAATTATGGGTCAGAGGACAAAGTGGTGCAATGGGGCATATTGTCACACCATACTGCTTTCCCCCACACCCCACCCTCTCCACACAACACACACACACACACACACACACATCTTTGATGTGCAGGGTCAAGTAATGGTCAAGACAACAAAAAACAAAAAGAGGTCTTTTTTCAAAGATGTTAGTCTGAGAGAGACAGGCAGCACGATGAGGAGGCAGAAGCACTGTGCTGTACAGGAGGATCATGAGCTCATTTTGAACCATTTTGTGGAGAAGAATGACCAGGAGGAAAATAGTGAACATAATGAGGAAGAAGAATCAACTGATGAGGAGGATTCAGAGTCAGAAGAGGAGGAAAATAATGATGAGGTGACAGGTAGAACATATCAACCACATGCTACTTCCTCTGAATTAGCCTCCACATCGCCCGCTGAAGAAATGGAAGAAGTGGAGTACTGGACTTATGATGGAGAGGAAGGTTCAACTGATGAGGAAGAAGAAGAAGCAGAGATAGAAGAATATTTTCAGTCAAAGGATGAAACATTGATCTGGTCTTCCATCCCTCCCAGTGATGGACGGCGCATGTTGACAGCAGAGAGAGCAGAGAGAGAGACAAGCCGCCATGATCCAACCGCATGTGCAAGGTCTCGTATCACTGACATGAAGTCCACTTTGACCTGTTTGTGTCCAAGCCTGTTCAAGAGATGGTGCTAAACATGACAAACAAAGAGGGGCGACGTGTGTGTGGCAGCTGGTGATACCTTACATCAAGCGACGCAAGCTCAGCATTCAGCTACATCTCTGCTGCTGTTCCTTCTGTAGTGACCTCACAGTTTGAACTGTTTGTATTTGTTACAATAAAGTTTGATTTGACTTGACAGGTTACTCCCCGCACACCAGCCGCTGCCAGATTGGTTATGGAGATCCAGCAGGTCTGCAGCAGCTCCACCTCACCGAGCTGCCCCTCACCCAACTGCCCTCTCACCGAGCTGCCCCTCACCGAGCTGCCCCTCACCCAACTGCCCTCTCACCGAGCTGCCCCTCACCCAACTGCCCCTCACCGAGCTGCCCCTCACCCAACTGCCCCTCACCGAAATGCCCCTCACCCGGCTGCCCCTCACCGAGCTGCCCCTCACCCAACTGCCCCTCACCCAACTGCCCCTCACTGAACTGCCCCTCATCCAACTGCCCCTCACCCAGCTCCACCTCACCCAGCTGCCCCTCACCGAGCTGCCCCTCACCCAGCTGCCCCTCACCGAGCTGCCCCTCACCCAGCTGCCCCTCACCGAGCTGCCCCTCACCCAACTGCCCCTCACCCAACTGCCCCTCACCGAGCTGCCCCTCACCCAACTGCCCCTCACCCAACTGCCCCTCACCGAGCTGCCCCTCACCCAACTGCCCCTCACCGAACTGCCCCTCACCCGGCTGCCCCTCACCGAGCTGCCCCTCACCCAACTGCCCCTCACCCAACTGCCCCTCACTGAACTGCCCCTCATCCAACTGCCCCTCACCCAGCTCCACCTCACCCAGCTGCCCCTCACCGAGCTGCCCCTCACCCAACTGCCCCTCACCGAGCTGACCCTCACCCAACTGCCCCTCACCGAACTGCCCCTCACCCGGCTGCCCCTCACCGAGCTGCCCCTCACCCAACTGCCCCTCACTGAACTGCCCCTCATCCAACTGCCCCTCACCCAGCTCCACCTCACCCAACTGCCCCTCACCCAGCTGCCCCTCACCGAGCTGCCCCTCACCCAGCTGCCCCTCACCCAACTGCCCCTCACCCAGCTGCCCCTCACCCAACTGCCCCTCACCCAACTGCCCCTCACCCAGCTGCCCCTCACCCAACTGCCCCTCACCCAGCTTCACCTCACCCAGCTGCCCCTCACCGAGCTGCCCCTCACCCAACTGCCCCTCACCCAGCTTCACCTCACCCAGCTGCCCCTCACCGAGCTGCCCCTCACCCAACTGCCCCTCACCGAGCTGACCCTCACCCAACTGCCCCTCACCGAACTGCCCCTCACCCGGCTGCCCCTCACCGAGCTGCCCCTCACCCAACTGCCCCTCACTGAACTGCCCCTCATCCAACTGCCCCTCACCCAGCTCCACCTCACCCAGCTGCCCCTCACCGAGCTGCCCCTCACCCAACTGCCCCTCACCCAGCTTCACCTCACCCAGCTGCCCCTCACCGAGCTGCCCCTCACCCAGCTTCACCTCACCCAGCTGCCCCTCACCGAGCTGCCCCTCACCCAGCTGCCCCTCACCCAGCTTCACCTCACCCAGCTGCCCCTCACCGAGCTGCCCCTCACCCAGCTGCCCCTCACCCAGCTTCACCTCACCCAGCTGCCTCTCACCCAGCTGCAACCTCACCCGGCTGCCCCTCACCCAACTGCCCCTCACCCAGCTGCCCCTCACCCAACTGCCCCTCACCCAGCTTCACCTCACCCAGCTGCCCCTCACCCAGCTGCCCCTCACCCAGCTGCCCCTCACCCAGCTTCACCTCACCCAGCTGCCCCTCCTGGCCCATCACTCCAAAGAAGTAGATGTAAATTCTGCCCTCACCAGAGAGATTTTAAAACATCAAAAATGTGCCAAAGATGCAGTGCAGACATCTGCAAAGATCACGCCTTTACTACCTGCCTCGCCTGCAACTGAGGGCACATTCAGACTGTTTTTATTCTGAAAAGTCAGTTTTGAAAAGTTCAATGTTCTGTAAATTCATGTTGACATGTTTTATATGTCAGGTAATGAGTTGGAATAAAGTGGACTAAAAATATGAAACACAGATGTGGGTGATCATTCATACTTCATGCTTTAGAAACAGTCAAACCAGGCCAAAGGACAAAAGGTGTGATTATGTGCTGCCATTAAAAACATTCAAAGGATTCAAAAACAGCGTCCTCGCTAAACCTTGACATATACCACTCTGTGATGAGTCAAATAGTCAATATAATATATAGTAAAAATATTCATTGTTTTATTTTGTTTTAACTTAAAAAAACGTTCATGTAAACAAGGTCTATTGGCCCTAAATTCTAAAACAAAGGGAAGATTTAGTGGTAATGTGTTGGTCTGAAGTCAGACTAAAGGTGTAACACAGAATTGATTGATAATTTATACTTTATGCTTTAAATAACCGTCAAACCAGGCGGGGTCATTTTGACCCCAAAGGACAAAAGGTGTATGGCAATCTGGAAGACATTACGAGGGTTAAGGCCCGGCTTGTTTTACTTATATATTTTAAAAACCTTTTATTTCTGTTTTCTTACACCATTATGTCTTTTACTGTATTTTTTTAAACTTTATACATTTTATAACATGACAAGAAGAAGTCTGTGTTACAATCATTCACATACTTCTGGTACAGTCGTTACTTGCTTCTTGTTACAATTACACATTTCTTATTCTGATCAGTTTTATAACATGTTAAATCATAAACATGAGCTGGACTGAGCTCAACCAGCTTCAGCTCAACACCAGCAAGACAAAGGAGATGATCGTAAACTTCAGGAGGAAAACATCCAGGGATCGGACATAGAGGTGGTGGAGAGCTACATATTCCTGAGTGTTCACCTCAACAATAAACTGGACACGACTGATAACACCCATGCTCTCTACAAGAAGGGCCAGAGTCGCCTCCACCTGCTGAGGAGGCTGAGGTCCTTCAGAGTGTGCAGGGCTCTCCTCAGGACTTTCTATGACTCTGTGGTGGCCTCAGCCATCTTTATGCTGTGGTCTGCTGGAGAGGAGGCAGCACGGACAGAGACAGGAGCAGACTCAATACACTGATCAGGACAGCGAGCTCTGTCCCGGACTGTCCTCTGGACTCCATAGAGGAAGTGGGGGAGAGAAGGATGTTAGCTAAGCTGACATCCATCATGGACAACACCTGTCACCCCCTACATGTCACTGTGGGTCCCTGAGCAGCTCCTTCAGCAGCAGACTGCTACACCCACGGTGTAAGAAGGAGAGGTTCAGCAGGCCCTTCATCCTGCTGCTGTCAGGCTCTACAACACCTGCACCACCTGATAATGTTGTAGTTTCTGTTCCTGTCTCTACTCACTACTACTCACCATGGCTGTATTTTACTGTTATTTATCTGTATTTATATTTCCATTCGATCACTTACAATGTACAATATTATTTATATCATCATCGATACACTTTACCTTACCACAGTATTTATATCATGGTCACTTTACCCTTGCAGCATTATATATATTATGGTCACTTACATTGCAATATTTTCATATCATGGTCACTTACCTGACAATACTTTTATACGATGCCACTTTTTATCCTCAGTGTTTGTTTTTGCACATTGTTGCAGGTTGATTGTTTTCTGTTTATTGTGTTATTATAAGACACTGTGGTGTCACACAATTCTTCTTTTTAATTTGACTGCGTTGTAATAATTCAACCTTCAGCTTTAATGTGAATGTGTTCAGAGAGTGATGTCCTCCACTGCAGTTGGAAATCAGCACTCAGGAATCAAAGAGTTTGTGAACAGAATCAGCTTTATTTATCTGTACAGACAAAACAAGCAGGAGCCCTCTACGAGAAAGGTCTGAAGAATGCCTCTCGGGACATCTCCTTATATACTCTTTCTAAGCCCTGCCCTGTGGGCTGGCCGGGTTTTCCCCACCTGTTTCTACCTGTGTAATTGGTCAAAAATTACCTCATGGGAAAAACCCAAAAGACGGTCACCTAATGGTGTCAACCCATTGGGCAGCGATGCCATCATCACTTCTTTTTTATCACCATCCTTCTTTAAAATGCACCATTAAACTTTCTCCCGCTGTCTGCCTATTTTTTAAAAACATCTCGACACATTGTGTTACACTATTACGTTTCAGACATGTCTTATTCTATTTTTTAAAAACTATGTTTCTAACAATCAAGAAGTCTGTGTTACAATCATCCACAGGCTTCTGGTGTCTGGCGCTTTATCAGTGTTACGTGACATAAACTCATTCTTCATTTGTCATCTGTCATCACATCAACCATAGTGCTATTAACCTACATTAACAGTCTGTGAAACAGAAAAAAGAAAAAATCAAGAGTGAGATTGTCTAATGCACCTGCCAGGCCTCAAGGCCACTGCCCTCTACATGTCTGGGCGTGTTGCCAGAATATCCAAACTTGCTACACTTGACTGCTTCCCCTCCATTTTGTGTTCACCAGCTCTCATCTTGTAGCAGAGAACTCTCATTTTGTGGCAGAGGCCATTAGGTCAAATCATCTGTGATTCAGTTGCAATACAAATGTATTCATCCAAAAACATATAATAACTGAAAATAATATAAAAACTGAAAATAATATAAAAACTGTGACGAAGTGCATAAAATCACTACCACACTACTTTTAATTCTGTATATTACACTTTTCTGCTGCTGTAACAAGTAAATTTCCCCGTTGTGGGATGAATAAAGTAAAATCTAACCTAATCTAATCAACTGTCACTAAAACCATGGTGCTCATTACTTCATTAACAGTACTGTGTGCTCACATAAAATCAACTTTACTTAAACCATCATGCTCTTTACCTGATAAACAACATTTTGTGTTCACATAACATTGTATTCATTTCCACATACTTCTCCCCTTGATGACTCTAAACCATATATCTCAAGGTAAGAATCAAACTTTGAAGCACCCATTGCTGAGGCTTCTGATTAAAGGCATTACATTTTATACTACAAGATCTGGAAAAATGCATCACCTCTCAGAAACATACAGTTTATTAAAAGTTGCTAAACAAAGCAACTGAAGATGGGTCAGAATGAATCAGTTACAATAATGACCTGGACAAGTAGACCAAGCGACTGGGCAGTGTCAGGAGGCCAAATGATACCAGACATCATAATACAGATACAACAAATGAAAGAAAACAACTATAACATAGAAACAGTATACACAACAACAAAATCAGAAACTTCCAAAGGCAAATGAAAGAAAAGAGAATGCAGGAGCCAAATACAGGGTTATAAGGAAACAGAGTGATGCTTGTCTTTTCCTGTGGGTACAGTAGGTGGCGCTGTATAATTATCCAGGCCTGACAGGTATAAAAATAGTAAGACACTGTTGATGTCAGATGTTGTTTGACCGCTGTGACGCAAAGTTTAAAAGGCTCAGTGTTTGGTTTAATGAAGGGACTCACAGATATTGTTCCATGTTGCATGGGAAATAAAGCTTAAACACGACTGTGAAGCCACTTCTAACTCATTCATAAAACATAACGAAGCACGTACGTGAGACAAACCAAACCAGGACACCCGAACACCACACAGCCCTGTAGCTAATCACTGCAATGACATGACTGCATGTGCTTTGGCAGCATAGATGCAGAAGTTTGACCTCATTGCTTTACAATGCAGCAAGAGTCAGAAAAACACTGATAACAGGATTCTCTATTCACAGCTATGCGGTTTCTCTCCAGTGTGAACGCGTTTATGCATTTTTAGGTCACCTGATTTGGTGAACGTTTTCCCACATTGGTCACAGCTGTATGGTTTCTCTCCAGTGTGAACACGTTGGTGGACTTTTAGGTCACTTGACTGAGTGAAAGCTTTCCCACATTGGTCACAACTGTATGGTTTCTCTCCAGTGTGAACACGTTTATGCATTTTTAGGTGACCTGATGAAGTGAAAGCTTTCCCACATTGGTCACAGCTGTATGGTTTCTCTCCAGTGTGAACACGTTTGTGGATTTTTACGTGATCTGATTTCATGAATGTTTTCCCACATTGGTCACAGCTGAATGGTTTCTCTCCACTGTGAATGCGTTGGTGGACTTTTAGGTAACCTGATGTAGAGAACATTTTCCCACATTGTTCACACCAGTATGGTTTCACTCCAGTGTGAACACGTTGGTGCTTTTCCAGGTCACCTGATCCAGTAAATTTTTTCCCACATTGGTCACAGCTGAATGGTTTCTCTGCACTGTGAATGCGTTGGTGGTTTTTTAGGTAATGTGCTGCAGCAAACATTTTCCCACATTGGTCACAGCTGTATGGTTTCTCTCCAGTGTGAACACGTTGGTGGATTTTTAGCGAACCTGATGTAGAGAACATTTTCCCACATTGGTCACAGCTGTGTGGTTTCTCTCTAGTGTGAATGTGTTGGTGGGCTTTTAAGGAACCTGATGAAGAGAACATTTTCCCACATTGTTCACAGCTGTATGATTTCTCTCCAGTATGAACACGTTGGTGGATTTTTAGCTTGTCTGATTTGGTGAAACTTTTCCCACATTGGTCACAGCTGTACGGTTTCTCTCCAGTGTGAACCCTCTGATGGTCGTTGAAAGATTTCGATGCGAAGGATTTGTCACAGTGGTGATGTTTGGGTCCTGTCCCTTTCTAGAGCAACAAACAAAGAGAAAAAGAAAGTTGGTGAGATTTCGTGGTGGAACAAGCTATCTGAAACCATAAATGACGGATGAACATGTCTGTGGAACATGACCTATAATGGATAATGGATAACTCTCAGTTTTGGCAGGGAGGAAACAAAGGACAATACACAAACTGACAATTTCACACTCAGCTGTATTGTTTTCTGGATATTTGCACTACAGGTCATGAATCAGTTTACCTACGTTTAATTTCTTTACACAAGTTTAATCTCTTAGCATTAGCTTATCAATGTTAATCTAATACTATATTAATGTTAATGTTATATAATACATTTTTTATTCTTTACACAGCTTTGATTTAGCACAGGTTTCTATCTATATAATTCCTGTGTTTATATGTGTGGTATTTATTCAGTGTGTGTTTATATGTGTGGTATTTATTCAGTGTGTGTTTATATGTGTGGTATTTATTCAGTGTGTGTTTATATGTGTGGTATTTACTCAGTTACTATAAATTACTGAACTGTTTTAAAAGTCTGTCAGCTCTTCATCATACTTTCCTTGAATGAGCACAAATTCAGTCAGACAAATTTCTGAAACAAAAACAACCTTTAATGTCAATTTTTTTTACATTTAATATAACCTTAGTTCACATGACAAGTTCTTTTCTGAAAAATAACTTTCAAAACGCGCAATGTCCATCCTCGGCACCGGCAGCAGGCAACAGGAGCGCGTCAAGTATTGCTCATGCGTGTTGTTTAACATCCTCATCAAAGTAGCGACCCAAACCCACTGCCATCGGTGAACGTCATCTTTATTTGCATTTAAGGAGGCGAACATCAGCCGATACCGATGTTCAGCCGATGCATCAGTGCATCCCTAGTATTTATTCAGTTTGTGTTTATATGTGTGGTATTTATATATGTGGTGGTAGTCTGAAGTTTTGCTTCATCATATTTTGACTTTATCTGATGTGTATATTATTGATGGTCAATATAAGCATGCCGCTTTCTATTGTTTGGAGACGAGAAGCCTTTAATTAACCCGTTAGCTGCTGTCAGACTGGATTTGTGCAACATCCAATGACACAGGCGGTTCCCATGGTAACAGAGCCAGGTGTGGTCACAGGTGGATCAGGTCAGTCCTATGTATTGTGTGCTGCATGAGACATTCACGAGGAGACACTCACGAGGAGACATTCATGAGGACAGCTACGTCCTCACTTCCTGTTTTCAGCTTCTATAGTAACCATGACAACCAGAGACTCATTCAGATGATGGTCACCAGTTAACGTAGCCACACGGATCAGACCGGACTAAACACAAACAGACCGGACCAAACTGTCCGGTATGGAAACATACTGTAGTTTTGTCACCTCTGATGATGTAATGTGGTCGTTTTGTCAAGTGAACGCACACCTGGTCCGGACAGGACACAGGGTACGGTCGAATAGTCAAAAAGAAATTAGCTCCTAAGTCCTTTCCTAACCACTTTTCCTAACCACTTTTCCTTGACCTCGATGGAAAACGTCATGAGGTCAAGGAAACATGTGAAGGAGAGGTCATAAGGAAAGATGTGAAGGAGAGGTGATAAGGAGTTAGGAGAAGTCGACTGCTCTTACACTAGACTACGTCATGATGTGACGGTGAATGTTATTGACGTGATCTGTGGTAAAACTACAAAGTCCAGAAGATGGACTACAAAACGCTCATCTGAGATACTTCCTAGATCCTCCCCGTGCGCTCTGACCGTGTTGTTTCATGCAGGAAATATAAACGTGGACAACCCGGTGAAAAATGTGACGTCATCATCAACGTCAGAATTCAAATAATAAATGAATATTGTCCACCTGTCACAGAAGTCACATGACGTGTTTGTTACGCTGGTATGGTCGCTCACCCTCCTGTCCACTCATATAGAAACATATCAGCAAGTTATGGCAAAGATATATGATTAATCAGCAACGGTAACTTCATGATGATCTGCAGGACGCTGGATGTCACAGTTACAAACAGTTTTTACTCTGTGTGTGAACGCAGCTCCACAGTCAACAACACAACACACTTCATGATCAAACACGTATGTTCATATTCACACGCTCTCTCTGCTGCAGGCTGCATCACACTGTTTAAACACACTGATGGTTTAATGACTGAACGCTGCGTCCATTTTAAGGAACTGTGGGAGGCTGCACCTCCTTTCCTTTCCTAAAGGATGCTCGTGTATCCTAAAGGAGATAATAAAGGAAGCATTGAAGCTCCTTTCCTTTCCTAAAGGATGCTCTGTGTATCCTAAAGGAGATAATAAAGGAAGCACTGAAGCTCCTTTCCTTTCCTAAAGGATGCTCCGTGTATCCTATGCTAAAGGAGATAATAAAGGAAGCATTGAAGCTCCTTTCCTTTCCTAAAGGATGCTCCGTGTATCCTATGCTAAAGGAGATAATAAAGGAAGCATTGAAGATCCTTTCCTTTCCTAAAGGATGGTTCGTGTATCCTATGCTAAAGGAGATAATAAAGGAAGCATTGAAGCTCCTTTCCTTTCCTAAAGGATGGTTCGTGTATCCTATGCTAAAGGAGATAATAAAGGAAGCATTGAAGATCCTTTCCTTTCCTAAAGGATGGTTCGTGTATCCTATGCTAAAGGAGATAATAAAGGAAGCATTGAAGATCCTTTCCTTTCCTAAAGGATGGTTCGTGTATCCTATGCTAAAGGAGATAATAAAGGAAGCATTGAAGCTCCTTTCCTTTCCTAAAGGATGCTCCGTGTATCCTATGCTAAAGGAGATAATAAAGGAAGCATTGAAGCTCCTTTCCTTTCCTAAAGGATGCTCCGTGTATCCTAAAGGAGATAATAAAGGAAGCATTGAAGCTCCTTTCCTTTCCTAAAGGATGCTCCGTGTATCCTATGCTAAAGGAGATAATAAAGGAAGCATTGAAGCTCCTTTCCTTCACAGTTAGAGGATTCAAACAGCTCTTATCATGACGGACACGTTAACACTTCAGTGAACCTTCATGAGACAAACTGACTATTGGACCGCAGCCATACTGTAGTTTTGTCATCTCTGATGACGTAACGCGGTCGTTTTGTCACGTGAACGCACACCTGGTCCAGGTAAAGGACGCAGCACAGAGTTTCATCAACGAGACCGTGGAAATCAACGCAAAGTGACGTCACAAACGTCGAGTTACGAACACTGACCTGAGAGCACGAGGCCGCTCTTTGTCTTCTTTCGTTCGACTTCCGGTTCTCCATCGTCCAACAGGTCCGGTGTTCCGGTCGAATAGTCCAAAAATGACCTCCTACGTCCTTTCCTAGACACTTCTTATAAGTTCTTAACCACTTCTCCTCAGAGAATCTGACTGCGTCATAGTGCGATGGCGCATGTGGATGACGTCGGTCTGTAGAACTACAGTTCGGCAGAACTCTCTCTCCCACAATGCATCACTGTTATTGTTTGCCTTGTCTGTCCAACATGGCGACTGCTGGCTGCGTCCTCCGCAGAACACTGACCCGGTCCAGACCCGGTCCAAACAAGGTGTGAGCCGCCTCATGAATGATCTGTAATGTCTGTTCGTGTCTGTTCGTGTCTCTCCGTTCACCTTCGTACCGACCGAACTCAGCTGATTCTACGGCGACGCGGTGAACTGGACTTGGACCTCAGCTGGTTCTGGACCTGCAGAATCTGAGTAAAAACCCGCCAAACTGACACGTAGATTTGTTTCTGTCAGCTGTTAGCTTCCGGTCACAACTGTTGGCAATAAATGCTTGTTATTAACCTTCTTATTCCATCCGTCATCACCTGTGGGAGAGGGCGTGTGTACAGGGAAACATAAAGCACAGAGAGTAATCAGATTACTTAGAACATGGCAAATACATTAACGCTAACACAACTAACTCTATTAACACATTACAATCACATCAAACACCTGGATACACCAAATCAACACCTGGATACACCAAATCAACACCTGGATACACCCACATCAAACACCTGGATACACCCACATCAACACCTGGATACACCACATCAAACACCTGGATACACCCACATCAACACCTGGATACACCACATCAACACCTGGATACACCACATCAAACACCTGGATACACCACATCAACACCTGGATACACCCACATCAAACACCTGGATACACCACATCAACACCTGGATACACCACATCAACACCTGGATACACCACATCAAACACCTGGATACACCACATCAACACCTGGATACACCACATCAAACACCTGGATACACCACATCAACACCTGGATACACCCACATCAACACCTGGATACACCACATCAAACACCTGGATACACCACATCAACACCTGGATACACCACATCAAACACCTGGATACACCACATCAACACCTGGATACACCACATCAAACACCTGGATACACCACATCAAACACCTGGATACACCACATCAAACACCTGGATACACCCACATCAACACCTGGAGACACCCACATCAAACACCCACATCAACACCTGGATACACCCACATCAAACACCCACATCAACACCTGGATACACCCACATCAAACACCTGGATAGGGAGCCTCTTGAACAATCTGTAACCTCTTCTCCTCGTCAGGGTCACAGTGGGCAGAGCCTATCCCAGCTGACTCTCTGTGAGAGGCGGGGTCCGCCATGGACCAGTCTCCAGTTCATCACAGACAAACAACCATTCACGTTCACATACACACCTACGGACAGTTTTGGGTCACCAGTTAACCTGTTCAGGTTCATGTGTTTGGAGACACAAGGAGAACATGTAAACTCCATGCAGGAAGAAGCAGCTGAGGTTCAAACCTGTGAGGAGACAGTGTTAACCACTGCACCACCGTGCCGCCCCAAACCTCCATGTTAAACATGTGAATTGAACTCTGTGTTTCTGGTTTCATTCAAACTGCTTTCATGATGAGCTGACGTCACAAACAAACATACAGGTGCAGCTTGTTGTTGTAACTTCCTGTCAGCTTCTAACTGCGTCACCAGCTCCATGTTTTTGTTGTTTTGTCCTCATGTTTGTCTTGCAGGCGTCCTCTCCTGTCGTCTGCAGGGAGCTCCTGTTTGTGGTGGACGTGCAGCGTTACAGCAGAGACCAGGGCTCCTCCGTCTACTTCCCCCAGGCGGTCCTCAGCGGTAAGAAACAGAACCAGAGCTCCATCACGTCCTCTGACACCGTCCACTGGTCTGACTGGTTTGTGTCGGCGTCTCCAGGTGACGACCTGTATGACATCACGCTGACAGACGGGGACTGCAGACTGGCTGTGACTCTGGATCCTGGTCTAAACCGGCTGGTTGAGAGAAACATCCTGCAGCCTGGTTCAGTCCTACGCAACGCCACCTTCACCCCCGCCATGGCCGCTCAGTTACCACAATGCTCCGGGGCAGAGACAGACAGGTAGGTGAGGACAGGTAGATTCAGCCACTGTGATGTCATCGCAGGTGAGGTGTAACGTTTGTGCCCCTGCAGCTACAGACTGCTGAGCGTGGAGGTGTCAGATGGAGCTCCAGGTGAAGAGGAGGAGGAGGAGCAGGATGGAGTCAGGAGGGGCGATGTGGACCGGGACTCTCTGCCCTGGTTTGGATCATCAGAACCGTCAGGTGAGAGCAAATTAAAGTCTGACTGTGAAGGATGAACACACACACACACACACACACATACACACACACAAGGATTAACCATTTGCAAACTGAGGCTTGGTCCAACAGACTGTTCATGAAGGTTCGTGAAGGTTCATGAAGGTTCGTGAAGGTTCATGAAGGTTTGTGGAGGTTCATGAAGGTTCATGAAGGTTCGTAGAGGTTCATGAAGGTTCGTGGAGGTTCATGAAGGTTCATGAAGGTTCATGAAGGTTCGTGGAGGTTCATGAAGGTTCGTGGAGGTTCATGAAGGTTCATGAAGGTTCATGGAGGTTCATGAACGTTCGTGGAGGTTCGTGGAGGTTCATGAAGGTTCGTGGAGGTTCATGAAGGTTCGTGGAGGTTCATGAAGGTTCATGAAGGTTCGTGGAGGTTCATGAAGGTTCGTGGAGGTTCATGAAGGTTCGTGGAGGTTCATGAAGGTTCATGAAGGTTCATGAAGGTTCGTGGAGGTTCATGAAGGTTTGTGGAGGTTCATGAAGGTTCGTGGAGGTTCATAAACGTTTGTGGAGGTTCATGAAAGTTCATGAAGGTTCGTGGAGGTTCATGAAGGTTCATGAAGGTTTGTGGAGGTTCATGAAGGTTCGTGGAGGTTCATGAACGTTTGTGGAGTTTCATGAAGGTTTGTGGAGGTTCATGAAGGTTCATGAAGGTTCGTGGAGGTTCATGAAGGTTCATGAAGGTTCGTGGAGGTTCATGAAGGTTTGTGGAGGTTCATGAAGGTTCGTGGAGG
>CP136875.1:652500-677500 GCA_033000465.1 Sciaenops ocellatus
GCTAAAAAAAAAAAAAAAAAACTAAGAGAGACTAAAACGGTAAAGATAAGATAAAATGGTATAAAATGAACAAGATAGATAAAATCTAGCTAAAACATGTAGTTAAAATATATAACTAAGACATGTAGCTAAAAACACATAACTAAAACATGTAGTTAAAATATATAACTAAGACGTAGCTAAAAACACATAACTAAAACATGTAGTTAAGACATAACTAAAATAGTATAGAATAAAAATTGATTATGATAAGAGTTAGATAGAAAAGAATAGAGGAAATCAGTAAAATCAAATAAAAGCCTGAGTAAAAAGGTGAGTCTTCAGCCTCTTTTTAAAAACATCAACAGTCTCTGCGGCCTGAGGTTCTCCGGCAGGCTGTTCCACAATCGGGGGCCATAATAACTAAAAGCCGCCTCCCCGTGTGTTTTCGATCTAACTTGTGGTATGGTTAAAAGGCCAGAGCCGGAAGACCTCAGGGTCCGTGAGGGTTGATATGGTAAAAGTAAGTCCAATAAATAAGGAGGCCCAAGACCGTTAAGACATCTAAAAATGAGTAAGAGAACCTTAAAATTGATCCTGAAGCGTACGGGGAGCCAGTGCAGCGATTTTAAAACTGGTGTAATGTGCTCCCGCCCTCTGGTCCTCGTCAACACTCGTGCAGCTGAATTCTGCAGCAGTTGGAGACTAGAGATACTCTTTTTTGGAAGACCAGAGAGCAGTGCATTACAATAATCTAAACGACAAGAGATAAAAGCATGCATCAGCACCTCCGTGCTGGCCTGAGAGAAAAACGGGCGGACTCTGGTTATATTCTTAAGATGGTAAAAGCCTATCTTTGTTATGTTTTTGATATGGGGAATAAAACTGAGCTCAGAGTCAAAAATCACGCCCAGATTTTTTACAGTCTTGGATGGTTTAAGATCTTGTAATTTCGTTAAAAGTTTCTCTCTCTGGCCTTCAGGACCAATGACTAAAACCTCGGTTTTGTCCTGGTTGAGCTGTAGGAAATTTGCTGCCATCCATGACTTGATATCTAAAATGCAGTTTAAAAGGGTAACACATCATACACACACAGGTGTACTTCACAGGTAACACACGTCATACAACTCCACCTACCACCAGTGTTGGGCAAGTTACTCTAAAAAAGTAACTCGTTACAGTTACTAGTTACTTCTCCCAGAAAGTAACTAAAGTACTTACTGAGTTACAAATTATAAAAGTAACTAGTTACTTTGGAAAGTAACTATTGCGTTACTTTCAAGTAATTTTTTAATTGCTCAAATGTGTCAAAGAATTTGGACCCCACCTCCACCCCTCTTTGACAGAACTTAAAATACATGTGCGTGTTCAATTATTTATGATAAATCTGAATATTATAATGAAATGGACACTTCATACAATACATAACAGAAATCCACAGTACACAAATCTAAACTATTTTAACGTTGCTGTGGGAAAGTGAGACTAGCATCCAATAAAATGTCATGGATTATTGTAGATATTATAATTACTATGTTTATAGAGTGGATCGATAAAAATAACACAATAGATGTTTTGGAACTTTTGATATTTATTGCACCTCAACAGGCCACAACTAAGCAAAATTAAATTATGCTTGTTAAGCAATGTACCAAGAAATAAATAATATGTTCACTCTTTGTAGTTGGAAGAAGCAGTACTTTTGGACTATTCCTGTTTCTCGTTGACTCACGTGAATGTCCTGTGTCGTCTTTGTGTGTCTGATCAGACTAGTCACTAGGCAACGCAGGCTTTCGAATTTGTGTAAGCAAAGCAACACCCGCCCAACTCCACCTCTGATTGGCTTACCATGGAATTTTACTCAACCTCAGCCAATCGTCATCATTTATGCGATGTCTCGTGCCCCCGCCCTCACCGAGGATTAAGGAGGAACAAGAAAAATCTTTGCTGCTCGGCTCAGAGATCTAGTTGTTCTGATGAAAAACAGCTGCCTTCAATCAGAGTAACGCGCCGCATTTTTTGGCAGTAACGATAACGGCGTTACAATGATGGGAAGAGTAATCAGATAGATTACTCGTTACTGAAAAAAGTAACGCCGTTACTAACGCCGTTATTTATAACGCCGTTATTCCCATCACTGCCTACCACCTATCTTTTGTCTCTTCATTGGTCACCTGAATTCTGTCCTCTCTCCTCATTGGCTGATCGTCAGGCCTTGGTCACCATTCAGAGATGAGTTACCGTAAGCTCCGACCGGTGCGTCACTTCCTGCAGTGGCTGAAGAGCCAAGATGATGGACAGGTGCTGAGCAGGGCTCTGATTGGAGGATTCTTCATGTACCCGCCTCCTCCCATCTCCTTGGAAACGTACATGAAAGACAGGAGAGGTCAGTCTGTCTGTCAGTCATAAAAAAGAATTAACTGTCCCTTTAAGAGCTTAGAGTGTGTGTGTGTGTGCGCGTGTGTACAGGTGAGCCCGGCTTCCTGCGAGGGGCGGAGCTTCAGAGGGAGGTGGACGGGCTCTGTTACCGGGAACGACACACCTTCTGTATCCAGGCAACTGTCACCATGGTTACATACAGCCGCAGAGGAGAGGTGAGACTACGTCCAGGTTTTAGACAGTCTGCGGGGACGTCACGGAGACTACGTCCAGGTTTTAGACAGTCTGCGGGGACGTCACGGAGACTACGTCCAGGTTTTAGACAGTCTGCGGGAACGTCACGGAGACTACGTCCAGGTTTTAGACAGTCTGCGTGGACGTCACGGAGACTACGTCCAGGTTTTAGACAGTCTGCGGGGACGTCACGGAGACTACGTCCAGGTTTTAGACAGTCTGTGGGGACGTCACAGAGACTACGTCCAGGTTTTAGACAGTCTGCGGGGACGTCACGGAGACTACGTCCAGGTTTTAGACAGTCTGCGGGGACCAATCAAACTTGATTATTCACAAACGATGATCACATGATGTCCGTGTGTCTTTCAGGAGGACCGCTGTTTGTTTTGGACAGACCGACCTTCATCTCTCTCCCCCTCCTCCTTCTCCTCCTCCTCCCCTCGCCTCTCTAAACCCTCCCTCCACCCGTCTCCCTCCCCCTCTCTGTCCTCCCTCTCCTCCTCCTCCTCGTCTCTCCTCCCTCTCCCCTCCACCCCTCGCTCCTTCAGACCTCCTCTCTCCTCTTCTTCCTCTTTCTCTCCGACGTCTCCGTCCTCGACTGTCGGTCAGCTGACGCCCCGCCCCGGGTGAGACATTCAAAGAAATCAGGATTTTCTGGTTTCTCCTCAGTCTGTGTGGATTTACAGTCAAACTGTGTTTCAGCAGGAAGTCGAGGAAGAGGAAGCAGCTGCTGCCGTCTGAAACTCCGAAGAAGAGGTGAGAGTATTATTATCAACAGCAGCTAACAGACTGAGCTAACAGCAGCTAACAGACTGAGCTAACAGCAGCTAACAGACTGAGCTAACAGCAGCTAACAGACTGAGCTAACAGCAGCTAACAGACTGAGCTAACAGCAGCTAACAGACTGAGCTAACAGCAGCTAACAGACTGAGCTAACAGCAGCTAACCATTAGTTGAATAAAGTGACATCAGTTGTTGGTTGTAACGTCTCCTCTCTCTTCAGACATCCATCAGTCACTTTACAACCAGAACAGAACAACAGGACAGGTAAAGGCAACTCACCTGTTTCTAAAACACAAAGTCTGTCTTAAAGGGACAGTGTGACCTAGTGTGTGTGTGTGTGTGTGCAGTCATTCTGTTCGAAGCCTCCATGGAGTTTCTAGAAAATGCAGACGAAGATGATGAAGATGAAGACGACGATGAAGACACCTCATCCTTCGTGACCGCCCCCCTCCTCCCTGCTATCCCGCCAGTTGCCGCGGAGACGCTGCCGATGCGTTACGACCACACCCGCAGGGAAGAGCAGGCGGACGCCGTGGCGATGGGAGGGAGGGCGTTCGCCATCAGGAAGTTTGACTCCGCCCTCGAGGACTACTACACGCTGAGACTCAGAGGTTATACTTTACTTTAGGCTAATTTCTGTTAGCACGTTAATGGCAATTCCCATCAGGTGTTAGCATCAAGCTAATGGTGTCTTTGGTGGTCTTCAGCTCTGTCAGACGGCGTGTTGCTGGACGCCGTCTTCCTCCCTCACTCCTCCTCCCCCTCTCCTCCCCTCCTCCATCACTCCAACACCTGGACCTCCATCCTATCACACGGAGCCTTCTCCTCACACACACCTCCACCTTCACCAGGTCAGTGCACACACACACACACACACACACACACATACGCCTGAAAACGTACTTTTATTTTGAAGGTTTGCTGTCTCTCTCTTTCAGCTGACCTCATCAGCATGGCGTCCCAGCTGGCCAATCAGAGGCTGGTGTGCGTCCTGGAGGCTTGTCACCTGGGCGGAGCCACAGCTGAACTCATCCTGAGCCGAGCGTTTCACCTGACCGACTGACACACACACACACACACACAGAGACCTGATGCCTGATGGGAGTTGTAGTTTTCAAGTTTTTTTTTTTTTTTTAAATTATTTATTTTTATTATTTATTTGAGTTTTATATTTTTTATTTATCAAAATACATGTTGATGCAGTTTGATGATGATGGGAGTTGTAGTTTTCGTAGCTGTAATTGGACTACATTTAAACAAACTTTTTTGTTTGACAGATTTTAGCTTGCCAAATGTCAGTGGGATGATGGGATTTGTAGTTTTTCGGGCTACTACTTCAGAATACAACCTGTTAATTCTTGTCTGAGTATAAATTTAATGGCTTAAAAAAAACACGAAGGAAGTGTAAATACAATGAAAGACGAAGAACAACGACGGAGAAAATCTGTTTTTTTACTGTAATTTTATGACACGTTTCCTGTTTCAGTGATGGGCGTCGGCTTCAGCTTTACGAGTTTCCTGTTTGTTCTGATAAAAACAAAAATATTCAGTTTTTTTTAAATGTCCATGTTTTGTCAGTTTTTACTCTTCTGACAAACATTCAGTTCATTTTGATCCCAGTTACACTTTTAATAAATTCTGTTAAGATTTCAATTGTTGCTTCAGTTTTTAACACGTCTTCACAGACTGCCTAAACCTGGACGTAGTCTCCGTGACGTCCCCGCAGACTGTCTAAAACCTGGACGTAGTCTCCGTGACGTCCCCGCAGACTGTCTAAAACCTGGACGTAGTCTCCGTGACGTCCCCGCAGACTGTCTAAAACCTGGATGTAGTCTCCGTGACGTCCCCGCAGACTGTCTAAAACCTGGACGTAGTCTCCGTGACGTCCCCGCAGACCGTCTAAAACCTGGACGTAGTCTCCGTGACGTCCCCGCAGACTGTCTAAAACCTGGACGTAGTCTCCGTGACGTCCCCGCAGACCGTCTAAAACCTGGACGTAGTTTCCGTGACGTCCCCGCAGACCTGTATACCTTTGTGTGTATGTGTGTGTGTGAGAATCAACTTCAGTGTGTGTTGATGGTATTGAAGAACAACAGTGCGACTCATTGAAGAGTTTTTATTGGAGGAAGATCAGGCTGTGACACATCATTCAGCCAATCACAGCTCTCAGCTGTTCACCTTCACCAACACTGATCTCACATCAGTACAGGTGCAACATCCTCAGACCCTTGACTCACAGGTTGTTCTGATAGGATCACATGTTCAGGTGGAGGTGAGCACTTGAGTGGGTGGAGCCTGTTTAGCTGTGCTGGCTGTGTCTCTGGCAGATGTAGCGCATCCTGCTGGAGCAGTGGAGGTCGTTGAGGCGTCCGTCGTTGTGAATGTGAGCACAGTCTTCGTCTCCGGGGCCGAGACCGTGACCGGTCCAGCTGTCAGGCTGACCGGGTTTCCACCGCCTGGAAACACAGAAACACAACGTCAACACCGAGGACACTTTGGACCACCAGGAGGAGGAGCCGGTGTCGTACCAGAACCGGAGCTGGGCGAGTGGTCTGCTATCAGATGACTTACCTCCGGTTCATGACGTACGGCGTCTGGTTGACCCACTCCCACTTCCCTGTTCTCTCATCAGTCAGACCCACCCAGTAGAAGACGCCCATGGCATGCTTGATCACAAAGTCCTGAACAGGAGAGACAGACAGGCAGACAGACAGGTGATTTAACTTTCAGGTCGAATTGTGCCTCCAAAATGTGGACAAAGGTGTCCCACAAGGATCGACTCTGGGTCCTCTGTTCTTCTACTCTATACACAGACAGACAGACAGGCTGTCTCACCCACTCCTCGTCAGTGTTTATAATAACCAGGTGTGATTCGTGTCCGTTACACCAGTCTCTGGCATCGTCCCACGCCAAAGGTGTCCTACTGAAATAATAACAGCTGGAGCCAAAAATATCCCAATCCAGAGGACAGCAGCCGCTCGCTATTGAACCTGAGAGACAGACAGACAGACAGACAGACTTCAGAGTGAAGACATTTCTGGAAAGTAACAACGTTTTGGACTCTCTCTGTGTGTGTGTGTGTGTGTGTGTGTGTGTGTGTGTGTGTGTGTACCATTGTTGACGATGCTTTCAAGGGAACATCTGAGCGAGGCGACCGTCCTGCTGATGGAGTCCAGAGTTGACAGCTGCTTCATCGCCTCCGACACTGAACGAACACACACACACACACACACACACAGATATGATGCAGTAACCTAACAATGTGCTGAAGTAGCTAACCACTAATTAACTGCTGCTAACTGAACAGAACCGGGCTCAGCAGCCGGCCCGGACTGGGTTGGAGCACAGTCTCTGAGACCAACAGGGAATAACGTTACACTACCGAGGTGATTTACAGACTTCCTGTTTCATGAACTCTACTTCCTGGTGCAGACCTGAGGTCAGCTGGTCCTTGTTGCTCTCCACAGCAAACTTCAGGCGGTGAACTTCTTTCGCTGCGTCTGGGTCAGAAGAACAGGAGAGAAATCAGGTCAAAGTTCTGAAGGAGTACCCGGCGGTCTGATGTGCTGAAGGAACAAACACAGACAGGTGTGGTGTTACCTGTGGCGAGCCGCTGAGCGGAACTCAGTGATTCAGTCAGGTTGGACACACTGTTCTCCACAAACCACAGCCGGCTCGACGTCCTTGTGTCTGCATAGACACATGTCAATAAACATATATGTAAGAGTGTGTGTGTGTGTGTGCGTGTGTCTCAAACTTTTTACACGTGTACCACCTCAGAAAATATTCAGCATCATGACAGTCATGATAAAACCTTTATTTTTACACCATTTTAAGGCAATTTATAGAGAAAACAGTAGCTGTGTTTTATATTAGACTGTTGGTTATACAGCAAAACACCGTAATATTTGATGACATATTTTACAGTCTGTCGTGGTTTGACAGTTTTTCATCGTAAAATCTGCAGACCTTTAAAATATGGAATAAAACGCCAACCATGAAATCGACAGTACTAAAATTAGAAAAGGTTATACCGGGTTTAGTGACATCATCACGCTGGACACTTCTCGCCCTCAGTGGACGCCATTTTGTCTACGTACCTGAGGGGGAGGGACTGTCTGTCTGCCTGTCTGTCTCTCTGTCTGTTTGTCTGTCTGTCTGTCTGTCTGTTGTCTGTCTGTCTGTTTGTCTGTCTGTCTGTCTGTCTGTCTGTTGTCTGTCTGTCTGTCTGTCTGTCTGTCTGTTGTCTGTCTGTCTGTCTGTCTGCCTGTCTGTCTCTCTGTCTGTTTGTCTGTCTGTCTGTCTGTCTATCTGTCTGCCTGTCTGTCTGTTGTCTGTCTGTCTGTCTATCTGTCTGCCTGTCTGTCTGTCTGTCTGTCTGTCTGTCTGTTGTCTGCCTGTCTGTCTCTCTGTCTGTTTGTCTGTCTGTCTGTCTGTCTGCCTGTCTGTCTGTCTGTTGTCTGTCTGTCTGTCTGTCTATCTGTCTGCCTGTCTGTCTGTCTGTCTGTCTGCCTGTCTGTCTGTTGTCTGCCTGTCTGTCTGTCTGTCTGTCTGTCTGTTGTCTGCCTGTCTGTCTGCCTGTCTGCCTGTCTGTCTGTCTGTCTGTTGTCTGTCTGTCAGAGGTATGTACATACGTGAACATACATGAACATACATGTACATACATGTACATACGTGAACATACATGTACATACATGTACATACATCATGTACATGTATGTACATGAACATACATGTATGTACATGTATGTTCACGTATGTTCACGTATGTACATGTATGTACATGTATGTTCACGTACTGCTCCAGGATGCTGTATCAATAAAGTTTATCTGACATGTTGACATTGTCATGTGACACACACATCTGTGATGTAAGGAGGTCAAACAGGAAATATCAGATCAGGATCATCATTATGAGGAATAAAGCTGTGAACATCAAGGACAGGCTGACCCCGCCACGCTGCTACAGATCTAATGTTTACACTGTGTGTGTGTGTGTGTGCTCACTGCTGGCTCCCACTGCTATGATCAGGATCAGGATGACTAAAGCTGTGAGACCAGGAAACAACCAACGTCTGAACCTGTAGATCCCAGAGAGAGAGACAGGAGCCGGATCTGACAGGCAGACAGACAGACAGACAGACAGACAGACAACAGACAGACAGAGAGACAACAGACAGACAGACAAACAGACAGACAGACAACAGACAGACAGAGAAACAGGTGACATTGTCATTTCACGTCGTCAGACCTAACAGGTGGAGAGACAGATAGGTGGAGAGACAGACAGGTACCTTTGTTCCAGAAGGAGCTACTCTCATCTTCAGCGTTGTCATGGTATTCAGTCGTCATAGCGATGTCCCCGTCTCTGCTCCTTGTGTCTCTCTTCTTCTTCACGGAGAAGACTGACAAACAGTATGACTGTCCAAACACTGAGCTGAGGGTCAACGACCAGAAGACTGCACTTTGAACTGTGTGTGTGAGAGAGATCTGCTGATGTCTGTTAACCCAAAATATAACAACAACTAGGAAACCAAATCTGTCCTTATACAGTCTGTGGGGACGTCTCAGAGACTACGTCCAGGTTTTAGACAGTCTGCGGGGACGTCACGGAGACTATGTCCAGGTTTTAGACAGTCTGCAGGGACGTCTCAGAGACTATGTCCAGGTTTTAGACAGTCTGCGGGGACATCACGGAGACTACGTCCAGGTTTTAGACAGTCTGTGGGGACGTCACGGAGACTACGTCCAGGTTTCAGACAGTCTGCGGTGCGGGGACGTCACGGAAACTACGTCCACGTTTTAGACAGTCTGTGGGAATGTCACAGAGACTACGTCCAGGTTTTAGGCAGTCTGTGGGGACGTCACGGAAACTACGTCCAGGTTTTAGACAGTCTGCGGGGACGTCACGGAGACTACGTCCAGGTTTCAGACAGTCTGCGGGGACGTCACGGAGACTACGTCCAGGTTTCAGACAGTCTGCGGGGACGTCACGGAGACTACGTCCAGGTTTTAGACAGTCTGCGGGGACGTCACGGAGACTACGTCCAGGTTTCAGACAGTCTGCGGGGACGTCACGGAGACTACGTCCAGGTTTTAGACAGTCTGCGGGAATGTCACGGAGACTACGTCCAGGTTTTAGACAGTCTGCGGGGACGTCACGGAGACTACGTCCAGGTTTTAGACAGTCTGCGGGAATGTCACGGAGACTACGTCCAGGTTTTAGACAGTCTGCGGGGACGTCACGGAGACTACGTCCAGGTTTTAGACAGTCTGCGGGGACGTCACGGAGACTACGTCCAGGTTTTAGACAGTCTGCGGGGACGTCACGGAGTCTACGTCCAGGTTTCAGACAGTCAGTGGGGACGTCACGGAGACTATGTCCAGGTTATAGACAGTCTGTGGGAATGTCACGGAGACTACGTCCAGGTTTTAGACAGTCTGTGGGAATGTCACAGAGACTACGTCCAGGTTTTAGACAGTCTTTGGGAATGTCACGGAGACTACGTCCAGGTTTTAGACAGTCTGCGGGGACGTCACGGAGACTATGTCCAGGTTATAGACAGTCTGTGGGAATGTCACGGAGACTACGTCCAGGTTTTAGACAGTCTGTGGGAATGTCACAGAGACTACGTCCAGGTTTTAGACAGTCTTTGGGAATGTCACGGAGACTACGTCCAGGTTTTAGACAGTCTGCGGGGACGTCACGGAGACTACGTCCAGGTTTTAGACAGTCTGTGGGGACGTCACGGAGACTACGTCCAGGTTTTAGACAGTCTGTGGGGACGTCACGGAGACTACGTCCAGGTTTTAGACAGTCTGTGGGTGTTGAAAGCAGTGAAAGGAGTCGAAGTGTGATTTTCTTTGTAAGTTTATTGTCTTGAAACAAAAACATCACATGGTTCGGTCACATGGTTCAGACTTCATGTGTGTGTCGGGTATTGAACTCGTGGTGTGTTTCACAGCAGTCACACGCGTGTGCTGTGTTTCTGGCAGATGAATTTCATCTTGGCGTCACAGTGCAGGTCGTTGAGGCGTCCGTCGTGATGCAGGTGGACGCAGTCTTCTCCTCCGCCCATGCCGTGACCGCTCCAGTTGTCCGGCTGTCCGGGTGTCCACTGCCTGGAAACCACACACACACACACACGGCGAGGAGGCGATGTAACCGGGGGCAACAACATCACAACAAACTGTTTGTGTGTGTTTGATGATCAGTACCTGCGTATCATGGTGTACGGCGTCTGGTTGACCCACTCCCACCGACCGGTCCTCCAATCAGACAGACCGACCCAGTGAAACACAGGAACCGCACGACGGGTCACAAAGTCCTGAACACACACACACTGATGAGACAGACAGACAGGTAGGCAGACAGACAGGCAGGCAGATAGGAAGACAGACAGACAGACAGACAGGCAGGCAGGCAGGCAGACAGACAGACAGACAGGCAGGCAGGCAGGCAGGCAGGCAGACAGACAGGTAGGCAGACAGAGAGACAGGTAGGCAGACAGACAGACAGACAGACAGACAGCCAGGCAGGCAGACAGACAGACAGACAGGTAGGCAGACAGACAGGTAGGCAGACAGACAGATAGGCAGGCAGACAGACAGGTAGGCAGACAGACAGACAGGCAGGCAGACAGACAGACAGACAGGCAGGCAGGCAGAGAGACAGACAGACAGACAGACAGACAGCCAGGCAGGCAGGCAGACAGACAGACAGACAGATAGGCAGACAGACAGGTAGGCAGACAGACAGACAGACAGACAGACAGATAGGCAGGCAGACAGACAGGTAGGCAGACAGACAGACAGGCAGGCAGACAGACAGGTAGGCAGACAGGCAGGCAGGCAGAGAGACAGACAGACAGACAGACAGCCAGGCAGGCAGGCAGGCAGACAGACAGACAGACAGGTAGGCAGACAGACAGGTAGGCAGACAGACAGACAGACAGACAGATAGGCAGGCAGACAGACAGGTAGGCAGACAGACAGACAGACAGACAGACAGGCAGGCAGACAGACAGGTAGGCAGACAGGCAGGCAGACAGACAGGTAGGCAGACAGACAGACAGACAGGCAGGCAGACAGACAGACAGACAGGCAGGCAGACAGACAGGTAGGCAGACAGACAGCCAGGCAGGCAGACAGCCAGGCAGGCAGGCAGACAGACAGACAGACAGACAGACAGGCAGGCAGACAGACAGACAGGTAGGCAGACAGACAGACAGACAGGTAGGCAGACAGACAGACAGACAGACAGGCAGGCAGACAGGTAGGCAGACAGACAGACAGACAGACAGACAGGCAGGCAGACAGGCAGGCAGACAGGCAGACAGACAGACAGACAGACAGACAGACAGGCAGGCAGACAGACAGGTAGGCAGACAGACAGACAGGCAGGCAGACAGACAGACAGACAGACAGACAGACAGGCAGGCAGGCAGACAGGCAGGCAGGCAGACAGACAGACAGACAGACAGGCAGGCAGACAGACAGGTAGGCAGACAGACAGGCAGGCAGACAGACAGGTAGGCAGACAGACAGACAGACAGACAGACAGCCAGGCAGACAGACAGACAGACAGACAGACAGGTAGGCAGACAGACAGGTAGGCAGACAGACAGACAGACAGGCAGGCAGACAGACAGGTAGGCAGACAGACAGACAGACAGACAGACAGACAGACAGACAGGCAGGCAGACAGACAGACAGGCAGACAGACAGACAGACAGGTAGGCAGACAGACAGACAGACAGACAACCAGGCAGACAGACAGGTAGGCAGACAGACAGGTAGGCAGACAGACAGGCAGGCAGACAGACAGACAGACAGACAGACAGACAGACAGACAGACAGGCAGGCAGACAGACAGACAGGTAGGCAGACAGACAGACAGACAGACAGGCTGTCTCACCCACGCCTTGTCGTCGTGCAGTATGACCAGGTGAGCTCCGTGTCTGTCACACCACAGTCTGGACTCGTTCCACGACAGAGTCAACGAGCTGAAGAGGAAACAGTTAGACTGGAAGTGATCCCAACCCACCGGACAGCAGCCATCCACTGCAGAGCCTGACACACACAGACAGGTGAACAGACAGACAGGTGAATAGGTGTGAGGATCTGTCTGTCTACTTTAAAGACGTGTGTGTGTGTTCGTGTACTGTTGTTGATGATGCGTTCGAGGGAACATTTGAGTGAAGCGACGCTCCTGCTGAGAGACTCCACGACAGACAGCTGCTTCAACGCCTCGGCCACTGCACGCACACACACACACACACACACACACATTAAAACAATGATTTATCGTTGGAGGGAAGAGGATTTTTTGTCATTTCTGTGATTATAATCCTGAAGATGAACTCAAAGTCTCCACGTTAGCAGGCAACAGAACCGGGCTCAGCAGCCGGACCGGATTCGAGGTTCGGGTTCGAGCACAGCCTCTGAGACCAACAGTGACCCGCTAACTGTGGTTAGCTCGGTCAGCCGTGTAGCTAACTGAACTGACTCAGCCCGGGATGCCAGGAGCCAAACCCGGCACGGAGAGGTTTTCAGCTGATTGTCTTGTTCCTGTGACTGACCTGAGATCAGCTGGTCGTTGTTGTTGGCCACAGCAAACTGCAGCCGCTTCACCTCTTTAGCGGTTTCTGGAATCAGACACAGGGAACTGTTAGCACGTTAGCACGTTGATGTGGTCCTTTCCAAATGTGGGTGAAAACGCTTCAGCTAACCCCCCTAAAGGTCCAGTCTGTGGAGTTACTGTTGCTGGTTACAACCCCCTCACATCACTTTCTTGTTGCTTGTATGAAGGAGAAACTATGAGGAAACGTCTGACAAACGTGTGTGTGTGTGTGTGTGTGTGTGTGTGTGTGTGTTACCATGAGCATGCTGCAGTGAGATGTTCAGTGATTGGACAATGTTGCTCAGGTTGGACAAACTCTGCTCCATCGACTGCTGACGATTGGACGACTTTGAGGCTGAAAAAACATTTTCAGAGTCCAGATCAGATTTGTTAATTTATTACTGATGTTTGAATGAGTGTGTGTGTGTGTGTGTGTGTGTGTGTGCACTCACTGGTGACTCCCAGTACTATGATCAGGATCAGGATGACTAAAGCTGTGAGACCAGGAAACAACCAACGTCTGAACCTGTAAATCCCAGAGAGGGAGACAGGAACTGGATCTGACAGGCAGACAGACAGGCAGACAGCTTCAACTCTCTGTGATTTACAGTTTCCTGATGAACAGTGAAGTAAACTCCTGCCAACTGTAGCTGCTGTTAGCTCATGTTAGCTCAGTCTGTTAGCTGCTGTTAGCTCATGTTAGCTCAGTCTGTTAGCCAGACTGTGAGCTCAGAGTACCAGGGGAGTGTTAGTGTTTGTACCACAGACAGACAGGAACCAACCTTTGGTCCAGAGGTTGGTTCTGTCATCCTCTTTCTCATGCTGGTAGTCTGTCATCATGGCCGAGTCTCTCCACCTGTTGTCCTTTAAGACGAGGACAGATGAAGACGGGAGGAGAGCTGAAGAGGAGGTGACAATTAATCTCACTCAACATGAAACATTCAGTGTGACATCACTTCCTGATCATATCATAATCTCTGATGTCATCCAGAATAAAAACATCACAAATCCACTCAGAAATCAGAAACTGACTCTGCAGTAAGGTGGCTAAAGGACATGGACGAGCACGCACAGACCTGTCCACAAACATTTGTCAATGCTCGTAGCTTCGCAGGTGTGGAAAGTGTTAAAAACACAGTCAGTAACATCTCATGCCAACAGCTGGTCAACATACGGCTGAATGCACTGTAAAAACACAGTCAGTAATAAATAAATAGAATCTGCTTGGATCTCAGCTTCATTAGATTTAAAGGAACCTGCAGCTTCTCTGAACACAGGTGGTTTTCTGTTTCCTGCACAGAGACGACTTGTGTGAATTAGCTTAGCATAGCTAACTCTGGTGCTGCAACTGTCCCTGTCAACTTTAAATAATAAAACTGTTCAAAGTTTATAACTTCAAGGACTCACCTGGTTAATGTGTGGAAACAGTCCAGCAGGAGAGAAGACGAGGACGAGGACGAGGACGAGTCGCTTTCTGTTTAACGTCTGCTTCGTGGCCACGGCCCTGTAGAAAGTGTCCAGTCATCACTTGTGAAATATTTGGATATTTCATCACATTTGAGTTCAGATTTCTGCTGTTGGCAGATTTTATTTCTTGTTAGCGATGAATCCTCTCAACATTCACAGGAAGTCAGGCTCCTGAACTTCCCTTTTATTCTGGAGGGAGTCCACACTTCCTCAAATGACCCATGTTGACACTGAACAAACACGGACTGGCTGCATATCTATCTGCACATGCATTAGCTAAATGCTAATGTGTTGTGTTTGTAAAAAGGATGCAGCACAACCAGAGACTAAAACCAGGAGCCTACATTCCCCACAATGCACCTCAAACACCACCAGCTCGGTGGGAGATTGTGGTGTTTTTATGCTAGTACCAGCTAATGAATTGTGGAGCCTTTAGCCTGCAGCAGAGGTCTGGTCGGCTCACTTCTTTTGACTCGAGTGACATCACATGAGGACATTCATCAGACACTGGACACCTCACAGTACAGATTGCCACAAAACTTTGTCTACAGACTTCACTGAAGGTCATTGAATGAACAGAGTTTCAGTGTACAGTGAGGACCACGATGAATTCTGTTTAAAGAAAATAAAGTTCAGTTTCTATTAAATAAGAAACAAACATTCAAATATCACAATACTAATAAAAAGAATTTAGACCAAGCTAGCTCGCTTTTACCAACCAGCTAGCTTGACTTACCTGGACTCACCTGTTCTTTGTTCCCTCGATGGTCGTCTGTGTTGAAATCGGAGAAATTCAACAGAAATTCGCGACGAGAAATGAATGCAACGGTTTGACAGGTTTGTTTGGTTTTTGAGTTTTAGTTTAAAGCACGCACACACACACACACTTTGGTCACGTACCTCAGGTTGCCAGAGCCGAGGTTCGATCCCACGTCTCCACGGTGGTGGTCGGCGTCCTTCCCCACTGGACCATCTTCAGTACTGGTGAAGAAGAAGAACCAGGATCAGATTGAGGGGAGGAATCATGCTGAAGATTCTCCTCCATCAGTCCTGATAGAGCTGCTGAAGAACATTTCTGTTAGAAGGAAAACCACGTCTCCATGTCCTTTTGGACCACATGGTCCACTGCTCACTGCTCCTCATGGCCTCCTGCATCTTCACTGGTCCAGTGGGTTAACATCTTGCCACCAACCACCTTTTAGATCCAGAAGTTGTGAGTTCGAACCCCGCTAAGAGCAGCAATAGAGCAGTGCACTGGATGCTAACCCACCTGCACTTCGCCAGATCCCGGTCCAGCTGATCGCGCCCCCCCACCCCCCCAATCTTCGCTGCACCCGCTAGCCTACTCTCGACGAACGCTAAAATTTTGTCATGTACACAATACTGACCATTGAACTATACCTTTTCAACTTTAATATGGGAATAAAAATTTGACAGTATAAAAAATAAATGATTAAATTTAATTAGGAACACATATCAAATTTTAGACGCAGCTCACTGGTGAGTTGTGTTATTTTTAGAACAGGCCTGCGGACGACTCATGTGGTCCTTGGGGGCGACCTGGTGCCCGCGGGCACCGTGTTGGTGACCCCTGCTGTACGCCGACACTCTGTTCATTCAGAATCTTCAGCATGATTCCTCCCCTCAATCTGATCCTGGTTCTTCTTCATCAGTACTGAAGATGGTCCAGTGGGGAAGGACGCTGACCGCCAACGTGGAGACGTGGGATCCAACCTCGGCTCCGTTCATTCGATGACCTTCAGTGAAGTCTGTAGACAATGAGGTTTTGTTAAGACAGCACAGATGTTGATACAATGACAATGCTGCTTCAATATATATAAAATAATTGTAATGTATAACTAAATTATAATCCAACTTAAACATGATGATGCTGCGGAACCTGAACGTGAGCAAATCTTCTCTGTCCGGACCTCCAGAAATCATAATTGACTACCCCTGCTGTAGACGATGAAGTTTTGTGGCAATCTGTACTGTGAGGTGTCTACAGGAAGTGGTACAGACTGTTGTCACCTCCCCACCACTTCAAGTGTAGCCGCCCACAATGTCAAACAGGAAGTGATGAAATGTAAAAGTTTGAGTTGAAAATACAAAATAAACTGCAAACACTTCTTTGACCACAACTCTGATTATTCGCTTACAAGTAAAGTCCACAGGAAACAGGAAGTAGGTACCCGGAAGAACGAAACCGGAAGTATAAAACAAGATGGGGTTGTCCTGGACATTGATTGGCTGACAGGGTGTGTGCAGGTTGCTAGGTCCTGACTTTGATAAGAAGAAGTCAAACTCAGGTACCTGAGGCACCCGAACCCTCGACCTCCGTGTCTCCAGAGCACAGACTTAGTGGTTTCACCACTGTGGACACGAGCTTGGAGTCCATCTGCTGCAGACTCACAGATCATTGTGCTGATGTCGTGTGCTGTCAGATACTTTGGTGATGTTCAAACTCAACTTACAGTCAGACTGAACAGAAAGAGTGTGAGCGTCCATGTTGGTCACATCTGAATGAAGACGTGTGGAGATGTAGATGTTAGCTCTGTTTGAGGTGGGGTCCCTCGGTAGCTCTCCTGGTAGAGCGTTGGTTTCATTCAGTACGTTTACATGCAGCAAGAAATTGAATTTCTGATGGTATCAGATAAAGACATGCATCAGACCGGATCACTTGTCTGAGTATACATGCCGTTCAGAGAATCATAAATGTCCGGAGCATGGCTGACTCCGTTACACTATGTGGCGCTGTAGCCCTCTCAACAAAGAGCCACGTCCGGCTGACCTCTACTTATCAGCAACAACAAGCTATCTGACGGCATTCAAACAAAGATGGCGTACGAGGAGATGGACGATGCTACAGTAGCGTACATTTCGTGTATTATTTTCCTCCTAAGAATGCATATAAAAGCAACAACACCGCTATTTAATACGACGTCTCCTTTCAGTTCCGGGTGAAAGCCCCGGCGGAAATTCTCGAGCATGCGCAGAATGCAAAATCCGATTTAGATCTGACTGCTGAGTATACATGGAGTTAAAAAGCCGACTATGAACGAATTATCGAGGTGTTCTTATCCGATTTTGAGATGTCCGTTATGGTCCGAAGTAGGTCGGATTAAGGTGTTTACAAGCATTTTAAAAGTCCGAACTGTGTCTGATACCATCAGAAATTCGAATTTCTCGCTGCATGTAAACGTACTGATTGCTGAGTCAGCCAGGTTCGATACTGACCTGAAGCCTTTTGCTGCATGTCGTCCCAAAACTTTTAATTATCACAGTTACGTGTTTGTTTGTGTTTGTACTGTAAAGACAGTTTGAACTGTGAGTGAAGCCAGCAGTGTCCATTCTGTCAGGAACACTGTCTCCTACAGAGCTGGGTTTCTTGTCTGGTTTGGCTCCTGGAGTCAGTTCAGAGTCTCAGATCACCTGTGAGAATCACCTTCATTTGCTGCTCTTAGCGGGGTTCGAACTCACAACTTCTGGATCTAAAAGGTGGTTGGTGGCAAGATGTTAACCCACTGGACCAGTGAAGATGCAGGAGGCCACGAGGAGCAGTGAGCAGTGGACCACGTGGTCCAAAAGGACATGGAGACGTGGTTTTCCTTCTACATGATGAGACAAACAAAGTGAAGAACAGAAATGTTCTTCAGCAGCTCTATCAGGACTGATGGAGGAGAATCTTCAGCATGATTCCTCCCCTCAATCTGATCCTGGTTCTTCTTCTTCATCAGTACTGAAGATGGTCCAGTGGGGAAGGACGCCGACCACCACCGTGGAGACGTGGGATCGAACCTCGGCTCTGGCAACCTGAGGTACATGACCAAAGTGTGTGTGTGTGTGTGTGTGTGTGTGTGTGTGTGTACAAAACTTCAAACTAAAACTCAAAAACCAAACAAACCCGTCAAACCGTTGCGTTGCGTTCATTTTTCGTCGCGAATTTCTCCGATTTCAACACAGACGACCATCGAGGGAACAAAGAACAGGTGAGTCCAGGTAAGTCAAGCTAGCTGGTTGGTAAAAGCGAGCTAGCTTGGTCTAAAGTCTTTTTATTAGTATTGTGATATTTGAATGTTTGTTTCTTATTTAATAGAAACTGAACTTTATTTTCTTTAACAGAATTCATCGACTTCATATGCCAAACAGAACCTCTGAAACTAGAACAGAACCTCTGAACCAGCAGTGTCCAGTCTAACAGGGAATACAGTAGCCTACCGAGGTGGTTTTCTTGCCGGGTTTGTCAGGAAATGACAAACTGTAAAAATCTAAAATGTCTGTAAAGTATCAGGAGTCTGAACTGGATGAGGTCAGAGGTCATCCCTCTGTGAGGTCGTCGTTGAAGTGGAGGAGGATGGCGGGGGTGAAGAGGTCTCGGTCCAGTCGAAGCTGTTCCAGTTCAGGGTCGTCATCGAGGACGTCGTTCTCGCGGAGCGTCCTGCTCATGTCCAGAGGAGCTCCGTCGTGTTTCCAGGTGTAGCTGCAGGCATGGGAGTTGTAGCGCAGGTAACGCTGGAGGATCTCAGCCAGAGTCTCCTCTGAACACACCTGAGGAACAAGTCAGGAACAACACTCTTCAGAAACCTGTGGGGAAGTCACAGAGACTACGTCCAGGTTTTAGACAGTCTGTGGGGAAGTCACGGAGACTACGTCCAGGTTTTAGACAGTCTGCGGGGACGTCACGGAGACTACGTCCAGGTTTTAGACAGTCTGCGGGGACGTCACGGAGACTACGTCCAGGTTTTAGACAGTCTGTGGGGACGTCACGGAGACTACGTTCAGGTTTTAGACATTTTATTGATTGTCAATGTAAAATGTGTAAATAAATCATATCAGTCTGAAAAACTGATCTTTTTTAAACCCTTTGGGTGGTGGGCGGAGCTACCTGTGTACAGGTGAGGTGTGTGTGGTCAGTTCACCTCCAGTAGCTGCTCCTGTGACGTCAGCGTGTTGATGATTCGTATCCACCTGGTTTTAGAGGTCAGCAGTCCCACCTCGTACCTCTTGTCCCTCCACCAGGGTGGCCCGATGTCACTGGCCCAGTCGGAGCGGGGGCCGGTGGGGGGAATGTGCACGAAGCGCCCCCTGGGGGTGTAGTACCTCACGCAGTTAGTCAGTGGATCTACATGTTTCTGCACCTGAGAATAGAGGACAAGCAAGCAGGTGAACCAGCAGATGAGAACTGCTCACTGATTGGTCGGTTTGTTTGATTAGCGCTCACGTCTTTGGTTTCAGGGTCGAACCAGAAGCTGATGTCCTTTCCTGCACACTCCATGATGGGTAAGAGGAGCGCGTCACCTGCAGAGAACAACACACGGCAGATATTTGACTTTTTATGTTGCAGCTGCTTTAAGACTCAAGTAGCCCCGCCCACCCTGACGAGCTAACATGTAGCATATCTGTTCCGAGGTGTGCTCGACTGTGATTGGGGCATGTAGCAAAACAGGGCGGGGCTTATGAAGGATTAATGATCAATCAATCACCCAATGAGATCACAGAGAACAGAACAGTCACAGTTTGATACTTTACTGACATCACACCTGACTCATCACTAAAAATATCACTCAGCCATCTCCACATTGTCACGTCCTGAAAATACAGAACATGTAAACAAATACAAATAAGTCCACTGGAAGTGTTATGGAGCTGTTAGACCGCCTCGTTAATACAGGTGTGTACCTCGTTTGTGTGCAGCACATCAGAGATCAAACAGTGAGCTCAGAGAAAATATTTTGCAGACTAAAGGTGGACTAATCTGGACTGAAGCTGAATATTCCGTTAGATAAAAACATGTTGTTCATTTTGATTCCATCGATCTTTGTTCAACACATTTTGACTTTTGGACTTTACAACATGTGGAGTTACTGGAAATGTTTGGATCATCCTCCATCAGCTGTGCAGGTGAGGCGCTGATACGGCGCGAGCTTCAAAATAAACGTGAAGTTAGGAGGCCAACCTGTCCATGGAAATATCTCTGTCAGCAGATATCTGAGTCACTACAAGACTGAACTAACAAAGCAGTTTAGTGTTTATATGTGCGTATTTATTCAGTTTGGGAAACTCCACGATCTCCATGAGCTCTGACGGGACTAGAAAGTTTCTCCGTTGCAGGTCGTTACTAAGGCTCGGACTACTTGCTGGAGTAGTGAACTGGGTTCATTACATACAGGAGTCTACTGCTGTGACTGATTGTTTTCCAGGCATTAGTCAGGCCCCGTGTATCTCCATGGAAACGGAGATCAGCAAAGAAATTTTTATTCTGAGAGCAAACTGGCCCAAAACATGGAAATCTTGTGTCACGTGATGGACGCTCACCTTTGTATTGGTCCATCAGCGGCGTGAGGTCACACACTTTGCCCAGGAAAGACACCCACAGGTCGGCAGCTGTGTTGTGAGCGGCGACCTCAGCCGGAGTGAAGTACTTTGGTCTGCCCATCAGTGTCAGACAGCCACCTCACTGATAACACGGGTTAAACACGGCTCTAAACACGGGTTAAACACAGCTCTAAACACGGGTTAAACGGGTTAAACACGGCTCTATACACGGGCTAAACGGGTTAAACACAGCTCTAAACACGGGCTAAACGGGTTAAACACGGCTCTAAACACGGGTTAAACACAGCTCTAAACACGGGTTAAACACAGCTCTAAACACGGACTAAACGGGTTAAACACGGCTCTAAACACGGGTTGAGCACTGCTTTAAACACGGGCTAAATCAGGTATAAACATGCTTTCCGTTGTTGCGGCGTTGTAGAGTTACTATGGCAACCAGCGACAGGGGGCGGAGTCAGTGACGTCAGCGACAGAGTTGACAGTTCGTGTGTTGTGGCCAATTAAAATGTTCTAATTAAATGAGCTTCGGTTTCAGAGTAAAGGTGATGATTTAAAAATAATAATTATATTTAGTCTCATTAACATTAAAAATACTGATTTGATGAATGGCGTGTCCTGGCCCCGCCCCGCGCGCGCTCTGTCTCTCCACACTGGCTCTGTGTCTCTCTCCCGCCCTCTCTCCCGCCCTTTTTCCCGCCCTCTCTCAGGAATGCTTCAGACGTGGCAAACATTCACTTTCTCCATTTTTCACGAACTTTCTGCAGCTCGAGGCCACGAAATACGAGCCCGCTCCTTTCCATTTGTCCTCCTCTGATTGGCTCGTGCGGAGCCGCTCCGGCGCGCTGATTGCTCGCTGACCCCCGTCAATCAAAACTGTTGCGCTTCTCATTGGCTGACGCTGCGACGAATGGGCGGGCTCGTTTTTTTTTTGTTTTTTTCCCCCTCTCTTCTGTTGACATCCTTTCAGAACTTTAGGGGGCACGTATCGCGAGACTTGAACGCGGCTGGAGAGTCAGAGAGGAGAGCTGATGGAGTGAAGACGCGAGGAGAGAGAGAGGAACAAAGTGACGGATCGACAGTGAACGGCGCCGTTAACGGAGAAAAACAAGCAGCCGCCATGTCTTCATGTCGTCTTCTCTGCCTGCTGGCTCTCACCTTCCTCCAGAGCTCCGTGTCTGCCGAACAGCGGAGACTCTCACCAGGTAAGGCCGCTCCGGAGGGTCTCCTGCCCGGCCAAGCGGACCACCCTGACCCGCTGGAGCTGCCTGACTCCGGGTTACTTCGGCGAACAGTTGTTAATTATACCGCCATTCACCTTTAATTACACTTTATTAACGACACAGAATGTGTAATAAGCGTGGACTGCTAGTTTATGAAGTTTTACTAACTGGTGTGAAAACTATGCAAAGTTTTAGCCCGGAGCTAATGTAGCACGAATTCACTGCGGGAAACACTGATTTAATCTGATTACTACTGAATGTATAATCTGATTACTAATTAATGTATAATCTGATTATTGTCCAATAATCTGCTCCTTTACATTTAAAATGACTGACCAGGTGAAGAAGCCTTTAAACTGCCTCTGTGAGCCCATGTAAATCACATTATACATGTTTAAACATATACTTAAACATGTATTTAAACATATATTTAAGCATATATTTAAACACATTTCAGGAATCACCTGCGTGAACACAAACCTCAGCTCTGCTTCATGAAGCTGGGTGTCAATCACAGTCTGCATTCTTCCTTTTAAACGTGGTCTGGCTCATTGTGGTCTCTAAAGACCCTGACAGAGGTTTAAAAACTGGATCTGGACCGCTCAGGCTCACCCTGGCTCACCTCGGTTCAGCCCGGCTCAGCCCGGCTCAGCCCGGCTCTGAAAGGAACTTTCCAGAAACCTGAATCTGTGCCCACGTCTCCAGCCGGGTCGGCTGTGATGTCCAGAGCCTGATGTGGTCCAGCATACAGACACCATGGTGACCATCCTGTCAGAGTCAGTGTGTGCTGATGGATGTGCACACGTGTGTGTGTGTGTGTGTGTGTGTGTGTGTGTTTGGACAGCTGTGTGTGTTGGCGGGGGTTTGTTGTCACATCTGTGAGCAGAAGCTCTGAATAGTTAGCTGTAAAGAAGAGCTACCACAGGCTAACCACTCGCCATAAGCCCCGCCTCATTTCTCTCTGTGCTCCAATCACAGCTGAGCAAGCCTCAGTCAACTTCCTCCTTTCCTGTACTTAGATATGCTACGTGTTAGCTACATGTTAGCTCGTCTGTGTTGAAAAAAACAGATAAAAGTGACTAAAGTTAAATAACATTAACCAGGTTAACGCTAACTGTCAAAATGTAGTTTTATTTATTTTTTGAGGATCTAGTTAATCTACATCGATCGTTAGCTAGCGTGTTAGCTTGCATTTTGCTAACAGGCTATAAGATGTAACTATTTTTCTAATGATTGATGTTAGATTAGCTAGGTAGCTAACCAGTGGTTTGTTCTGTAGCAAACCATTAGCCGGCTCAGCTAGCATTTTGCTTACATTAGCTAATTTAAGATTGTGCAGCAGTGTTGGTCAAAACGTTTGCCCCCCTTCAGAAGCTCCGCACAGACCGTTCGTGGACTAAAGGAGGAGAAACTGAGGACAAGGAGGCTTTTGTCACCTCCCCCGCTGTCCTCTCTTTGCCTCCACCCTTCCTCCACCTCCTGCTCTCAACCTTGCCGAGGTATTTCTGAGGAATTTCACTCTCACCAGATTCCTCGAAAGCCTGGAGGGAGGGATGGAGGAGGGGAACGAGGACAGCTGGAGGAGCTCTGAGGTTTCCCCCGTCATGTCCTGTTGGCCTAAACGCAGTGATGGGATGTGACATTAATATTATTATAATATTGAAGTACTGACCATCTGACAGAACTTCATACATTTATTTAACTAACATCATTTTTAAGTGTGAGTGTAATCCCACTGTGGTAACTATGTTCAGCTGTACTCGAGTATTTGTTCTGATTACATTACTTCTGATCAAAAACTAGCGAGTCGACAACTTTGCTAACAGCCAAACATCAACAAGGTCACCAACAGCAGACATAGCAGCCAGCTAATATTACTGACTAGTCCAACAGCAGTCAGCCCAGCTCGGCGTCTGTCTTTCAGCCTTTTATTTCACCAAGCTCTCACCAACCACTAAAAGTCAGTCCCAGATTTACTCTTGTCCGGCGGCTTCTTGCTCGCTCACTCTCTCCTTTTCTCTTCTTAGCTTCCTCCGTCAGCGTCCTCTTCACTCTCTTCTCCTCTGCCATTATGTCCATAGAGGCTGCTGAGCCCGGTTACATTGCTCCATCATCCAGCTCCTGTTCTGACACGACACCGGCTCGGCTCCGCGTGTTGATTTTTAATGTTTCGTAGAAAAAAAGCAGCGACATGTTGATGATGTCATCGTTGATGATGTCAACAGTTTGTTTTATAATTGATCATTTGATTGATTCTGACTGATGATCACTTGTGTGTGTGTGTGTGTGTGTGTGTGTGTGTGTGTGTGTGTGTGTGTGCGCAGAAAACCTGCTGGTCATCACCGCGGCAACAGAGGAGACAGACGGCTTCAAACGCTTCATGAGGACGGCCCGAGAGTTCAACTACACTGTGAAGGTAACACACACACACACACACACACACACACACACAAACACACACACACACACACACCTGACAAGCAGAGTGAATTCATGTGGTGATGATGTGTGTGTGTGTGTGTGTGTGTGTGTGTGTGTGTGTGTGTGTGTGTGTGTGCGCAGGTCCTGGGTCTGGGTGAGGAGTGGAAGGGGGGTGACGTGGCTCGGACGGTGGGAGGAGGTCAGAAGGTCAGATGGCTGAAGAAGGAGCTGCTCAAACACTCAGACAACAAGGACATGGTCATCATGTTTGTAGACAGGTAAGAACACACACCTGTGTGTGTGTGTGATGACTCATTTCTCTTCTTCTCTTTACTCTCATGTTTCACTCTAAAGAAAAGAAAATCGGACTCACTTGTCCTACTTAGCACTGTAATGAAGTCCAACATGGCGTTTCCTGTCTGTCACTATGACGACGGCAGCCCAGTGATGGGCGGAGCCTCTGAGCTTTGAGCTTTCACAGCCGTTAAATCATCTGTACAGGCAGAATGTTTCAGTGTTTCTTGGTTTTATGTCAGAGGCTTTTATTTTGAAACCCTCA
>CP136875.1:692500-847500 GCA_033000465.1 Sciaenops ocellatus
TGTTTAAACAGTGTGATGCAGCCTGCAGCAGAGAGAGCGTGTGAATATGAACATACGTGTTTGATCATGAAGTGTGTTGTGTTGTTGACTGTGGAGCTGCGTTCACACACAGAGTAAAAACTGTTTGTAACTGTGACATCCAGCGTCCTGCAGATCATCATGAAGTTACCGTTGCTGATTAATCATATATCTTTGCCATAACTTGCTGATATGTTTCTATATGAGTGGACAGGAGGGTGAGCGACCATACCAGCGTAACAAACACGTCATGTGACTTCTGTGACAGGTGGACAATATTCATTTATTATTTGAATTCTGACGTTGATGATGACGTCACATTTTTCACCGGGTTGTCCACGTTTATATTTCCTGCATGAAACAACACGGTCAGAGCGCACGGGGAGGATCTAGGAAGTATCTCAGATGAGCGTTTTGTAGTCCATCTTCTGGACTTTGTAGTTTTACCACAGATCACGTCAAGAACATTCACCGTCACATCATGACGTAGTCTAGTGTAAGAGCAGTCGACTTCTCCTAACTCCTTATCACCTCTCCTTCACAAGTTTCCTTATGACCTCATGACGTTTTCTATCGAGGTCAAGGAAAAGTGGTTAGGAAAAGTGGTTAGGAAAAGTGGTTAGGAAAGGACTTAGGAGCAGATTTTTTTTTGACTATTCAACCATACCCCCTGTCTGTCTGTCTCTCTATCTCTGCCTGTCTTACTCTCTGTCTGCCTGTCTATCTGTAAGCTCGGGTGGAGGCTGGGCAGCGCCGTGTTCTGGATGAAGCGACCCGTCAGAGGAGACTGACGAGGCAGCTGGAGGCTCTGGAGAAAGACAACTTCCAGGTGTGTGTGTGATGATGTAATGATGATGTAATGATGATGTAATGATGATGTAATGATGATGTAACGATGATGTTTCTCAGTGTTGTTGTTTTGTGTCTCTAGGACGACCCTCTGTCCTCCCTCCCTCCCCCAGGTCCTACTGCACGCCTACCTGCCTTCAGTGAGACAGAAGAACCAGGTGAGACGGCCGTCTGTCTGCATCACTCAGGTGAGACGTGACCAGGTGTTCAGTCATGACATAATCTCCTTCTCGTCCTCGTCTGTCTGCGTCCAGAGAAGAAGAAGAGGAAGACGCGTGGCGATCACTTTAAGCAGCGCTTCAGGAAGAACTTCACCACCCTGCTGGAGGAAGAGGTGAGTCACACGGCTTCACCTGTTTCCTGCGCTCTCATTGGGCAAGCGCCTGCTGTCAGCTGACCTCTGCTCTGCCCTCCGATTGGTAGAACCTGTCGGAGAAGCCGGAGCCAAACTACCTGTCGGCAGCGGCCCTGCCCTCCTCGCTGCCCCCCCGTCACTTCTGCTGCGTCTGTGGTTTCCCATCTCACTACACCTGTACGACCTGCGGGGGGCGCTACTGCAGCAGCAAGTGCCTGTGCACACACAGAGAGACCAGGTACACACACACGTGCACACACGTGTATGAGGGGCATTTTATGCCAGCACACTATACTAAAACACTTTAACCGCGTCGCCTACGCCTGCATAAAGACTGAAAAATCGTCGTACAGACACGCGTATTGCGAGTACACCAAATAATGAAGGCTGACGGGTGATGAGTGTCATGCCACGTGTGAACGCAGCGGACGCCTGTGTGCACGCCTCTTGCAAGCTTTGCTTCACAATTCAAGCAGTCCGTGTATTACCAAGACAGACGATGTGACAGTTTATTTCAGTCACACGTGCACACGTTAAGGCGTCTGAAGCGTTGGCTTTAGTACAACAGTGACACACATTAACGCACGAATGACCCCTCGCTGTTTGATTTCCACAAACACTACACAGTGTGTGTCTGTACGCTCATGTAGAATTGTACTGAACAGTCACGCGTGGTCTTCATGTCACGTATTGAGGCGTAGTTCACCCGTCACGTAGGCGTATGCACAACAACGCGTGTGCAGCGTCTGCGTGACGCCTACGTGACGCTCGTCTGTCCATTGAAAGTGAATGGAATTTACACGCACACGTTGGAGGTGTGATGTCATCACACAGCGCTGTACACGCGTTTTAGTGTAGTGTGCTGGCATAAGATGCCCCTCACACACACACACACACACACACACACACACACACACACACACACACTCACTCACATGTTCTGTGTCTCTGCAGGTGTTTGAAGTGGACGCTCTAACTGTCTCCTTGTTGCCGTGGTGATGGTGACGATGGGACGAGAGCAGACGGACCTTTAAACAGGATCTGACCGGTCAGCAGTGATGTCACAGCGTACTGAAGTACACGTGTGACATCAGTGGACGTTTGTCTTCTCTCTGAGAGCCGGTTAGCTTAGCTTAGCATAAAGACTGGAAACAAAGGGAAACAATTAGCCTGGCTCCGAAGCTCCAGATCCAGATGTCAACAAGACGTGACGTGTTAATTCGTTCAGCTAACGGAATCACAGGAAGTCCCACCCATATTTCACAGTCAGCCAATCAAGGCCAAGAAAAGGCGGGCTGTATTGTCTGTGTGGATGGCACCACCAGCAGGTTGACTGAAGTGTCTCATCTGTCCCAGCTGTACTTGAACGCATCACCGCACGCTAATCAGCTCACATGCTACAATGCTAATGTTAGCGTTACGTGTCACATGTTTGTTTGTTGATTTATAAATAAAGTTTGTTTGAACCTGCAGGCAGAACTCAGGGCTGAAGCTACCTGTGCATCAGGAGAGTCTCTTTCTTTGATGGATCCAGTGTGTGTGTGTGTGTGTGTGTGTGTGTGTGTGTGTGTGTGAGTGTGTGTGTGAGAGAGTGTGTGTGGTGGGGGTAAAAGTCCAACTGCCTCTCTCTCTCTCTTCCTCGTATCCATGGCAACAGTGTCATTAAAAACATGTCAATAATTAATGTGGACTTTTGAGTCGAGCGTTTCCCATGAAGAAGATGAAAACACACACACACACACACACACACACACACACACACTGTGTGTGCTGTAAAGCGAGGCAGGGCTGTGCAGACTTTGGCCCGGCTGCAGGAAATCGTCATTCAACCACCACGACTCCGCAGACAAGCCGAGGAGACGCAGCTCCAACAGTCAGTGACTACGAACCTGGAGGTCCAGGAGCAGCAGGAGGACCGGGAGCAGCGGGAGGACCGGGAGCAGCAGGAGGACCGGGAGCAGCAGGAGGACCGGGAGGGCCGGGAGCAGCAGGAGGACCGGAGGTGTCCAGCGGACTTTTTTTTCCACACGACAGGGAAAAGACGAGGACGCTGACTGGAGTCGGGGCCGGGTTAGACTCGCCTCGCAGGTCGTTGGTATGAAGGACACGATGTCTTCACTTGTAATAATTATAATGAACGGATGTTAATTAGTTTCACAGATTTTATTTGAACTTTCAGTTCCTGCAGGTTCAAACGATGCGTTCAGGTGTCACGTGACAGTCACGACGTTACTAACAGATCACATGTCTTTAAAGCTCCTCCCACTGCAGACAGACATCATGAAGTCTTCATCACCGCCTCCATCCTCCTCCTCATCTTCTACCTCTGAGACCCAGATCCTCTCCTCTTCATCGTCCACCACCCCTCCTCTTCCTCATCAAAGCCTGCAAAGTCCAGAGTTACAAGCAGAGTTTCTACGAGGTGAAAATAATGAATGACGACCACAGAGACACACAGAGAGACACAGAGACACACACAGAGACACACAGAGACACACAGAGACACAGAGACACACAGACACACAGAGAGACACAGAGACACACAGAGACACACACAGAGACACACAGAGACACACAGAGAGACACAGAGACACAGAGAGACACACAGAGACACACAGAGAGACACAGAGACACAGAGAGACACACAGAGACACACAGAGACACAGAGACACACAGAGAGACACACAGAGACACACACAGAGACACACAGAGAGACACACACAGAGACACACACAGAGACACACAGAGACACACAGAGAGACACACAGAGAGACACAGAGACACAGAGACACACAGACACACACACAGAGACACACAGAGACACACAGAGAGACACAGAGACACAGAGACACACAGACACACACACAGAGACACACAGAGACACACAGAGAGACACAGAGACACAGAGAGACACACAGAGACACACAGAGACACAGAGACACACAGAGAGACACACAGAGACACACACAGAGACACACAGAGAGACACACACAGAGACACACACAGAGACACACAGAGACACACAGAGAGACACACAGAGAGACACAGAGACACACAGAGACACACAGACACACACACAGAGACACACAGAGACACACAGAGAGACACACAGACACACACACAGAGACACACAGAGAGACACACAGAGAGACACAGAGACACAGAGAGACACACAGACACACACACAGAGACACACAGAGACACACAGAGAGACACACAGACACACACACAGAGACACACACAGAGACACACAGAGACACACACAGAGACACAGAGAGACACACAGACACACAGACACACACACAGAGACACACAGAGACACAGAGACACACAGAGACACACAGAGACACACACAGAGACACACACAGAGACACACAGAGACACAGAGACACACAGAGACACACAGAGAGACACACAGACACACACAGAGAGACACACAGAGACACACAGAGACACACACACAGACACAGAGACACACAGAGACACACACAGAGACACACACAGACACACACAGAGAGACACACAGAGACACACAGAGACACACACAGAGAGACACACAGAGACACACAGAGACACACACAGAGACACACACAGACACACACAGAGACACACACAGAGACACACACACACACACACACAGACACACACAGAGAGACACACAGAGACACACAGAGACACACACACAGACACAGAGACACACACAGAGACACACAGAGACACACACAGAGACACACAGAGACACACAGAGACACACAGAGAGACACACAGAGACACACAGAGACACACAGAGAGACACACAGAGACACACAGAGACACACACAGAGACACACAGAGAGACACAGAGACACACAGAGAGACACAGAGACACACAGAGAGACACAGAGACACACAGAGAGACACACAGAGAGACACACAGAGACACACAGAGACACACAGAGAGACACACAGAGACACACAGAGACACACAGAGACACACAGAGAGACACACACAGAGACACACAGAGACACACAGAGAGACACAGAGAGACACACACACAGAGACACAGAGACACACAGAGACACACAGAGAGACACAGAGACACAGAGAGACACACAGACACACACACAGAGACACACAGAGACACACAGAGAGACACACAGACACACACACAGAGACACACAGAGACACAGAGAGACACACAGACACACACACAGAGACACACAGAGACACAGAGACACACAGAGACACACACAGAGAGACACACAGAGACACACACAGAGACACACAGAGACACAGAGACACACAGAGACACACAGAGAGACACACAGACACACACAGAGAGACACACAGAGACACACAGAGACACACACACAGACACAGAGACACACAGAGACACACACAGAGACACACACAGACACACACACAGACACACACAGAGAGACACACAGAGACACACAGAGACACACACAGAGAGACACACAGAGACACACAGAGACACACACAGAGACACACACAGAGACACACACACACACACACACACACACACACACAGAGACACACAGAGACACACAGAGACACACACACAGACACAGAGACACACACAGAGACACACAGAGACACACACAGAGACACACAGAGACACACAGAGACACACACAGAGACACACAGAGACACACAGAGAGACACACGGACACACACAGAGAGACACACAGAGACACACAGAGAGACACAGAGACACACAGAGAGACACACAGAGACACACAGAGACACACAGAGAGACACACAGAGAGACACACAGAGACACACAGAGAGACACAAAGACACACAGAGACACACAGAGAGACACAGAGACACACAGAGACACACACAGAGACACACAGAGACACACAGAGACACACAGAGACACACACAGAGACACACAGAGACACACAAAGACACACAGACACACACAGAGAGACACACAGAGACACACAGAGACACACAGAGACACACACAGAGACACACAGAGACACACAGAGACACACAGAGACACACAGAGAGACACAGAGACACACAGAGAGACACACAGACACACACAGAGACACACAGAGAGACACACAGAGACACACAGAGACACACAGAGAGACACACAGAGACACACAGAGACACACAGAGACACACAGAGAGACACACACAGAGACACACAGAGACACACAGAGAGACACAGAGAGACACACACACAGAGACACACAGAGACACACAGAGAGACACAGAGACACAGAGAGACACACAGACACACACACAGAGACACACAGAGACACACAGAGAGACACACAGACACACACACAGAGACACACAGAGACACAGAGAGACACACAGACACACACACAGAGACACACAGAGACACAGAGACACACAGAGACACACACAGAGAGACACACAGAGACACACACAGAGACACACAGAGACACAGAGACACACAGAGACACACAGAGAGACACACAGACACACACAGAGAGACACACAGAGACACACAGAGACACACACACAGACACAGAGACACACAGAGACACACACAGAGACACACACAGACACACACACAGACACACACAGAGAGACACACAGAGACACACAGAGACACACACAGAGAGACACACAGAGACACACAGAGACACACACAGAGACACACACAGAGACACACACACACACACACACACACACACACACAGAGACACACAGAGACACACAGAGACACACACACAGACACAGAGACACACACAGAGACACACAGAGACACACACAGAGACACACAGAGACACACAGAGACACACACAGAGACACACAGAGACACACAGAGAGACACACAGACACACACAGAGAGACACAGAGACACACAGAGAGACACACAGAGACACACAGAGACACACAGAGAGACACACAGAGAGACACACAGAGACACACAGAGAGACACAAAGACACACAGAGACACACAGAGAGACACAGACACACAGAGAGACACAGACACACAGAGAGACACGCAGAGACACACAGAGACACACAGAGAGACACACAGAGACACACAGAGAGACACACAGAGACACACAGAGACACACACAGAGACACAGAGACACACAGAGAGACACACACAGAGACACACAGACACACACAGAGACACACAGAGACAAACAGACACACAGACACACAGAGAGACACACAGAGACACAGAGAGACACAGAGACACAGAGACACACAGAGACACACACAGAGAGACACAGAGACACACACAGAGAGACACACAGAGAGACACACAGAGAGACACACAGAGACACACAGACACACACACAGACACACACACGGAGACACACACAGAGACACACAGAGACACACAGAGACACACACAGAGACACAGAGAGACACGCAGAGACACACACAGAGACACAGAGAGACACGCAGAGACACACAGAGACACACACAGAGACACAGAGACACAGAGACACACAGAGACACACGGAGACACAGAGAGACACAGACACACACAGACACACACAGAGACACACAGAGACACACAGAGACACACAGAGACACACACAGAGACACACAGACACACAGACACACACAGAGACACACAGAGAGACACAGAGAGACACACACAGAGACACACAGAGACACACACAGACACACACAGAGACACACAGAGACACACACAGACACACACAGAGACACACACAGACACACACAGAGACACAGAGACACACACAGACACACACAGACACACACAGAGACACACACAGACACACACAGAGACACAGAGACACACAGAGACACACAGAGACACACAGACACACACAGACACACACAGACACACACAGAGACACACACAGACACACACAGACACACAGAGAGACACACACAGAGACACACAGACACACACACACACACACACACACAGACACACACGACCTTCCTGACCTTTCCTCTCTCTCTCTTTGTTTCCAGAGCGTCGGAACAAACTTCGGTCTCACAGTGACTTTGGTGAATCCAGTGTTGTCTCCTCTGCGACCTCTCCCTCCTCCTCCTCCTCCTCCTCCTCCTCCCCTCTGTCCTCTCCCTTCAGTCCCACCCCGCTCTCCTCCCCCTGTAGCTCCTCGTCCACCTCGCCTTCTCCATGCTTTGACAACAGACAAGGTGAGCTGGACGTTTCAGAGAAGTTACCTGTCGGGGGTTCACTTCCCGGGTACCTCCCTCTAATCATTTCAGAAATAAACTCTGAACTCGACATATTTGTCTTCCTTGTCTGTGTCCAGCTTGTCTGTCTCTGTCCAGCCCTGAACTTCTGTCAGAGCTGAAAGACTCGAGTTCACGGACCCTCCGACATGTCCCTGAACATAACGGCCTGACCACTGTGTTCTCTGGACGAGGACGAGGACGAGGAGGACAGGTGAGCAGAGACAAACACCTGACTGTATGAACAGTTTGGTTTGGAGGATCTGGGCGGGGCGTGGAGGGTGGCATGTAAGCACGTTAGCATGTATTCGACATCACAGACTGGATGTTAACCTGAAATGTTCTACTCCTCTCCCAGGCTTCTAAACCCGCCCCCTCCACACGACCAGCCAATCAGAAGACTTCACGCTGAATGCATCAGCAACACCTGAACCTGAAACCATCATGAACTCTAATTATACTTTAATGATCTTTTCTTCATTGTTTCCATCAAAGCTCAAAACAAGTTGATGATTTCAGACATGAACAAATTTAATAAAGATCCAGGAGCTGCCAACTCTGATTTCAGTCCCACACGTCGTTCTCTCTTTGTGCATAACAACATGACGGTATGATGATGAGTCTAAGCCGGCCGTGTTTTTAGGGTTGAGTGCTACCATTCAGGGTCCATCTCCAGAATCTTTGGATCTCAAGTTTTGTTGCAGCCTTCAGCTCCTGAAGTCCATCAGGATGTGCTCACAGGAAACTTCTCTTCTCGTCTCAGTCGTTAATTTCACCGTGCAGCTGTCGAGACCACAGTTTGATTCATGCTTTCTACACACGGCCCTGGACTTCATCCTGATTCTGACCCTGATAAATCACAGCTGGAAATACTCTGAGTGTCCGGGAGCTTCACAAGAAACAGAAATGAAGACAGACCGACTCAAATATTTCACATTCATTAAAGTTTATTTCACTTCAGTTCTAAACATGTTCATGTTCGCCTGACTGAAACTTTAAACGTGTTTTAATCTTCATCAGAGGAGCCGGTGTCACACAGAGAAACAAAAATACTTTAAGTGTGTTTTTACAACATAAATACTTCAAAAGATATTTGGATGAACCAGGTGTGTCTTATCAGTTTTTAACTTCGCTGTTGTGGTCGACGTTTAACAAAAGACGGACTGATTCTCCTGAAAACAACGACATCGAAACCTCCAAATAAACCTCAATACACAAACGTGAGCTGGACACGTGATTTAGATTCTGGAGGCCAAATGTTGAAGCTAACGGAGCGTTAGCATCTGTTCCACTTCACAGAAGCGGTATGCGAAGAAGAAGAAGAAGCGGTGTGTTGTTGTGATTGTCATTTCTGGTTATTTCACAACAGCTGTACTTCAATTAGACAACACTACACTTAGTACACAGAGTACTACATAGGTGAGTACTGAGAGAAGGAAGGCTGTGACGGGCCTGCAGTGATGTTTCCTGTCCTGAACGGAGGGCTGAGTAAATGTTTGGTGATGGATGAACAAAGAACTGAAGTGGACTTTCAGGTCCTGAAGCAGGTTGAACTTCCCAAACCGACGGGTCATGGGGTCACGGGGTCACGGGGTCACGAGGAGGAAGCAGCTGGCTTAGCTCAGGACGCCGCCGCATGGATGCGTTGGTGGACTTTAAGTGAGCTACTCTGAGTGAAACTTTTCCCACACTGGTCGCAGTGGTACGGTTTCTCCCCCGTGTGAACGTGCTGGTGGATTTTCAGGTTGTCTATTGTCGTGAAGGCCTTCTCACAGCGGATACAGCTGTACGGTTTTTCTCCAGTGTGAACACGTTGGTGGATTTTCAGGTGACTCGATGTAGTGAAGGCTTTCTCGCACTGGTCGCAGCTGTATGGTTTCTCCCCGGTGTGAACACGTTGGTGTTTCTTCAGGTCGCCTGAAGCCGCGAAGGCTTTCCCGCACTGATCGCAGCCGTACGGTTTCTCTCCGGTGTGGACCAGCTGGTGACGTTTCAGTTCGTATGACGTGTTGTAGGTTTTTTCACACAGGTGGCAGCAGTGCGGTTTCTCCCCCGTGTGAACGTGTTGGTGGTTGTTGAGCTGCGTTAGCTGGGTGAACGTTTCACCGCAGCGCTCACACCAGTACGGTTTCTCTCCGGTGTGCCGCCGCCGATGGGCCTTTAACGTACTCAGCTGTGTGAAGGCGGCGCTGCACTGGTCGCAGCCGTACGGTTTCTCCCCCGTGTGAACGCGGCGGTGGATTTTCAGGTTGTTTAAAGAGTTGAACGCTTTCTCACACTGATCGCAGCTGTACGGTTTCTCTCCGGAGTGAAGTCTCTGATGAGTCTTTAGAGATTTGGCCGTCGTGAAGGATTTGTCACAGAGCTGACAGCGGAAACCTTTCAGGTCGTCTCTTCTTCTTCTGTGGTTCTGCAGAAACAGAGACAGCCTGCAATGACTGCTGGGCCACATGCAACACACATACATGTATTATTGTTATGAAGAAGAAACAGGAAAGTATGACTTCGCTGGACTCAAACTATATATATATATATATATATATGTGTGTGTGTGTGTGTGTGTGTGTGTGTATATATAAAATACCGTCTATGTGGATTCCTATAGGTGATTTCATTTGAAACTATTCTCAGTCGCGTGAATACGGGTCGTCGTCACATCGACACAGCACCGCTGCTTCCATCAGAATGGAATGGTACCCCGCTCCTTACATCATCCATCCTTTACCTGAACCCTTAAGGAGGGAAGGCTGCCACCTTCATGGAACGAGGTGATCACATCAGCAATCGAACTACAGACCTGACAACACATACACATCCATTATATATTTAGAGACCCGACACAAGAAGAGGAGACAGGTGAGGTGAACTCTGATTGGTCTGCTTGTCATGGGCGGGTCTATCAGGCAGCAGGTGAACACTGACACGGACCAAACCGGGTCAGAACATCTCCAGGACCGCAGCTGTTGTCGGGTGTGGGGCGGTCTGCAGCGGTCAGTACCGAACAAAAGAGGTCCAAGGCCCGGAGACAGAGTCACAGACGAGCTACCTGAGCAAGGTGTGTGTACACACACACACACACACGTCACTAGAAACAACCGGAAACGGGCCGGCAGCCCTCGCGGCACTGTTGTTGCTGAGGAAACGGCTAACAGCTAAGCTAAGCTAACGGAGACGTTAACCGTGTTTTCTCCGTCTACGTGTTCCGGTCAAACTGCTCGGTGGATCCGATAATGTGTCGGTTTAAATCCGGACGGGTTCGAACATGTACCGGACACAGAGTCAGCGCGTGACACCAACAAATTACCTCCGTTCCCTCGCTTTTCCGCCGCTCCGCGTCCGCCATGACACTTTCACTGAGTAAGTTCGTTCGGCCAGAGTCACGTGACTGACGAACATAGCCGAAAGCCTCCGAGGTCCATATATAAACTCTAAATGAACATATATAAACTCTAAATGAATATATATAAACTCTAAATGAACATATGTAACTCTAAATGAATATATATAAACTCTAAATGAACATATATAAACTCTAAATGAATATATATAAACTCTAAATGAACATATATAAACTCTAAATGAATATATATAAACTCTAAATGAACATATATAAACTCTAAATGAATATATATAAACTCTAAATGAATATATATAAACTCTAAATGAACATATATAAACTCTAAATGAATATATATAAAATCTAAATGAATATATATAAACTCTAAATGAACATATATAAACTCTAAATGAACATATGTAACTCTAAATGAATATATATAAACTCTAAATGAACATATATAAACTCTAAATGAATATATATAAAATCTAAATGAACATATATAAACTCTAAATGAACATATATAAACTCTAAATGAATATATATAAAATCTAAATGAACATATATAAACTCTAAATGAACATATGTAACTCTAAATGAATATATATAAACTCTAAATGAACATATATAAACTCAAAATGAATATATATAAAATCTAAATGAATATATATAAACTCTAAATGAACATATATAAACTCTAAATGAATATATATAAACTCTAAATGAACATATATAAACTCTAAATGAATATATATAAACTCTAAATGAACATATATAAACTCTAAATGAACATATATAAACTCTAAATGAATATATATAAACTCTAAATGAACATATATAAACTCTAAATTAACATATGTAACTCTAAATGAATATATATAAACTCTAAATTAACATATATAAACTCTAAATGAACATATGTAACTCTAAATGAATATATATAAACTCTAAATGAATATATATAAACTCTAAATGAACATATATAAACTCTAAATGAACATATGTAACTCTAAATGAATATATATATAAACTCTAAATGAACATATATAAACTCTAAATGAATATATATATAAACTCTAAATGAATATATATAAACTCTAAATGAATATATATAAACTAAATGAACATATATAAACTCTAAATGATCATATATAAACTCTAAATTAATATATATATACTCTAAATGAATATATATATATATATAAACTCTAAATGAATATATATAAACTCTAAATGAACATATATAAACTCTAAATGAATATATATAAAATCTAAATGAATATATATAAACTCTAAATGAACATATATAAACTCTAAATGAACATATGTAACTCTAAATGAATATATATAAACTCTAAATTAACATATATAAACTCTAAATTAACATATGTAACTCTAAATGAATATATATAAACTCTAAATTAACATATATAAACTCTAAATGAACATATGTAACTCTAAATGAATATATATAAACTCTAAATTAACATATATAAACTCTAAATGAATATATATAAACTCTAAATGAACATATGTAACTCTAAATGAATATATATAAACTCTAAATGAACATATATAAACTCTAAATGAATATATATAAACTCTAAATGAATATATATAAACTCTAAATGAACATATATAAACTCTAAATGAACATATGTAACTCTAAATGAATATATATAAACTCTAAATTAACATATATAAACTCTAAATGAACATATGTAACTCTAAATGAATATATATAAACTCTAAATTAACATATATAAACTCTAAATGAATATATATAAACTCTAAATGAACATATGTAACTCTAAATGAATATATATAAACTCTAAATGAACATATATAAACTCTAAATGAATATATATAAACTCTAAATGAACATATATAAACTCTAAATGAACATATATAAACTCTAAATGAATATATATAAACTCTAAATGAATATATATAAACTCTAAATGAACATATATAAACTCTAAATGAACATATGTAACTCTAAATGAATATATATAAACTCTAAATGAATATATATAAACTCTAAATGAACATATATAAACTCTAAATGAACATATGTAACTCTAAATGAATATATATATAAACTCTAAATGAACATATATAAACTCTAAATGAATATATATATAAACTCTAAATGAATATATATAAACTCTAAATGAATATATATAAACTAAATGAACATATATAAACTCTAAATGATCATATATAAACTCTAAATTAATATATATATACTCTAAATGAATATATATATATATATAAACTCTAAATGAATATATATAAACTCTAAATGAACATATATAAACTCTAAATGAACATATGTAACTCTAAATGAATATATATAAACTCTAAATGAACATATATAAACTCTAAATGAACATATATAAACTCTAAATGAACATATGTAACTCTAAATGAATATATATAAACTCTAAATGAACATATATAAACTCTAAATGAATATATATAAACTCTAAATGAACATATGTAACTCTAAATTAACATATATAAACTCTAAATGAATATATATAAACTCTAAATGAACATATGTAACTCTAAATGAATATATATAAACTCTAAATGAACATATATAAACTCTAAATGAACATATGTAACTCTAAATGAATATATATAAACTCTAAATGAACATATATAAACTCTAAATGAACATATGTAACTCTAAATGAATATATATATAAACTCTAAATGAACATATATAAACTCTAAATGAATATATATATAAACTCTAAATGAATATATATAAACTCTAAATGAACATATGTAACTCTAAATGAATATATATAAACTCTAAATGAACATATATAAACTCTAAATGAATATATATATAAACTCTAAATGAACATATATAAACTCTAAATGAACATATATAAACTCTAAATGAATATATATAAACTCTAAATGAACATATATAAACTCTAAATGAATATATATATACTCTAAATGAACATATATAAACTCTAAATTAATATATATAAACTCTAAATGATCATATATAAACTCTAAATGAATATATATATACTCTAAATGAATATATATATATAAACTCTAAATGAATATATATATACTCTAAATTAACATATATAAACTCTAAATGAATATATATAAACTCTAAATGAACATATATAAACTCTAAATGAATATATATAAACTCTAAATGAATATATATATACACTCTAAATGAACATATATAAACTCTAAATGAATATATATAAATTCTAAATGAACATATATAAACTCTAAATGAATATATATAAACTCTAAATTAATATATATATACACTCTAAATGAATATATATAAACTCTAAATGAACATATATAAACTCTAAATGAATATATATAAACTCTAAATTAATATATATATACACTCTAAATGAACATATATAAACTCTAAATTAACATATACACACTCTAAATTAACATATATAAACTCTAAATTAATATATATAAACTCTAAATTAATATATATCCCTGGTACTCTCCTGAACTGCACAAAATGAAATCACGCAAACGACAGCTTGAAAGACTTCACAAGAAAACCGGTTTAACTGTTCATCTCCAAACTTTCACAGATTACCTCCAGCAGTACAGGGACGCTCTCAATACCCGGTCCACCTACTACTCTCACCTCATGCACTCTGGCTCCACCAACCCCAAGGCTCTGTTTTCTACAGTTAATAAACTCCTCAAGCTCAGCGACAATACCTCCAACTCATTCACCACTGACAAATGCAACTCCTTTCTTTCATTCTTTCAAACAAAAATTGACACCATTTATAACAACCTGTCCTCCTCTCCTGCCCCCACGGCCTCCACTCCCTCATCTGCTCCTCCCCTCCTCACCTCTCAGCCTCTGTCTCAGTTCTCCCCCGTGTCACCAGGGGAGCTGCCCAAAATCTTGACAGGCACGAAAACTTCTACATGTGTCCTGGATCCCATCCCATCTCACCTCATTAAGGACTCTTTACCAGCCATCTCCACACTCATCACAGAAATCATTAACTCCTCCCTCAGGTCTGGCTCAGTCCCCCGTTCACTCAAACTGGCTGCTGTAACCCCCATCCTCAAAAAACCTGGACTCAACCCTGACATCATGTCAAACTTTCGGCCCATCTCCAATCTCCCCTTTCTGTCCAAAATACTGGAAAGCCCACCTCTGCTCAAATGACCTGTTCGAACCATTTCAATCCGGTTTCCGTTCCCAACACAGAACTGAAACAGCCCTCCTTGAGCTGAACATTAAAAGCAGTTTTAAAAAGGTGTTTTTGTGTCAGAGATTTGAAGGTTGGTAAGTCAGTACAGTCACGGATATGTTTGGGGAGAGAGTTCCAGAGGGAGGGGGCAGCTAGAGAGACTGTCACCCCAGGTTCGGTGCTCGGTCCTGGGTGGTGGAGTCAGGAGGTTTGCATCAGATGAACGGAGGCTGATGGATGGATTGTGGTGATGGAGCAAGTCAGTGAGGTAGGAAGGGGCCTGGTTATGGAGGGCTTTGAACTGAATATGCTGTGGGACCAGGAGCCAGTGGAGGTTCTGGAGGACAGGAGTGATGTGGTCACAGGTGTGAATGAGCAGGAGTGCAAATTAAAAAAAATATGAATAAAAACTCATTAAGAGATAAAAACTATAATTATGATAAATTTAAAAAAATAGGAGATTGTTTTTATTAAGATCAAAGAAACAGATCACATTTTCAGAAAGATGAAATAAAATGAACTGATTTTATTCCCACAAATCAATTTTATTACTATTATTTTGTATAATAATAAATGAACGTTGTCCACCTGTCACACTGAGAATGCTCCTGTCCACTCAGATCCAAACATGTTAACACGTTCTGATTAATAATCAACAGGAACTTTCTTTTTGCTCTTTATATGATTTATCTTTGAAGATTTGAAGAACGGTCTGCTGCTCCATGAACGACCAGAGGGAGCTCACAGTTTGAGGCCAGCTCACTGAGTGAGGAACCTTCATGAATACAACACACCTTCACCTGTGTCTGTTCAGGAAAGGACTTTAGGAAAGGACTTTAGGGAAGGACTTTAGGGAAGGACTTAGGAGGTCACTTTGTTTTTGTTTCTCGCCGGGCACCATTCATGTCTGCACCAAACCCGGAACGACCCCGTTGTGGCGCGTTGTTGTGTGCATGAAGCGTGTGCAGTCCGGACACGTTAACCATGTTTTACTGGATGAAGAGGAGCAGCGGCGGCTCGGAGACACTCGACAGCCTCGGTAACATCTCCAAAGCGGAGATACTCCGAGGAATCGTCACCGAGAAGCTGACGACAGCCGCGCAGGAAATCTTAGCGGTGGTCGAGAGAACCGTAGCCGGATATGAGGAGGAGGCTTCGGGCTTCAGACGGGAGATCGACCGGCAGAGGAGGCAGCTGGAGGTGCTGCTGCAGCCGCAGGTCAAGCTGGAGAGGAGAGGTCAGAAGTTCATTAAAAACAGTCTGTGAAAAGTAATCAGATTACATTTAAATCAAGTCAGAAACCCACAAATCTGATTGGACGAGAGTCCTTCCATGATGTAGAGACTTCACTGCGCTGTACATACAGTTACATTAACGTTACATTAACGTTACATTAACGTTACATCAAAAACCGTTTAAAAAACATTTACTGCACTGTCAGGTAATAAACCTACACAACCATTATCAAACCAATAACTAACATTCAGGCAACCTTATCATACTGTTACCTAATATGTTATTTTAATGTTAGACCAACGTTACTTTAATGTTAGACCAGCGTTATTTTAATGTTAGACCAACGTTATTTTAATGTTAGACCAACATTATTTTAATGTTAGACCAACGTTACTTTAATGTTAGACCAGAGTTATTTTAATGTTAGACCAACGTTATTTTAATGTTAGACCAGCGTTATTTTAATGTTAGACCAACGTTATTTTAATGTTAGACCAACGTTACTTTAATGTTAGACCAGAGTTATTTTAATGTTAGACCAACGTTACTTTAATGTTAGACCAGCGTTATTTTAATGTTAGACCAACGTTACTTTAATGTTAGACCAGCGTTACTTTAATGTTAGACCAGCGTTATTTTAATGTTAGACCAACGTTACTTTAATGTTATAACAGCGTATGTTATTTTAGTGTTAGCTTGAACTGTTGAATCAGAGAAATATGGCGCTGAGGTGATTGTTGTTGTTGTTGTCGTTGTTGTCGTTGTCATTGTTGTCGTTGTCGTCATTGTTGTCGTCGTTGTCATTGTTGTTGTCGTTGTTGTTGTCGTTGTTGTCATTGTTGTTGTCGTCGTTGTCACGTTGTTGTCGTTGTCACGTTGTTGTCGTTGTTGTTGTCGTTGTCATCGTTGTTGTTGTCGTTGTTGTTGTTGTCGTTGTCGTTGTTGTCATTGTTGTTGTTGTTGTCGTTGTCATTGTCGTTGTCGTCGTTGTTGTTGTTGTTGTCGTTGTCATTGTCGTTGTTGTCATTGTTGTTGTTGTTGTCGTTGTCATTGTCGTTGTCGTCGTTGTTGTTGTCGTTGTCGTTGTTGTCATTGTTGTTGTTGTCATTGTTGTTGTCGTTGTTGTTGTCGTTGTCATTGTCGTTGTTGTTGTCGTCATTGTCGTTGTTGTCATTGTTGTTGTCGTTGTTGTTGTCGTTGTTGTCATTGTTGTCATCGTTGTTGTCGCTGTCGTTGTCATTGTTGTTGTCGTTGTCATTGTCGTTGTTGTCATTGTCGTTGTCATTGTTGTCGTTGTTGTCATTGTTGTTGTCGTTGTCGTTGTTGTCATTGTCGTTGTTGTTGTCGTTGTCGTTGTTGTCATTGTCGTTGTTGTTGTCGTTGTCATTGTTGTTGTCGTTGTTGTTGTCGTTGTCGGTGGTGGTGGTCGTGGTGGTCGTCTTGTGCTGATATTCAGATGAACATGCGACCTCTGGTGATACTGATTCGATATTTTTGATTGACAGCTCTGATCCCGGATCTTGAAGGCCATGAGGTGGTTGTTGTGAATGAGGAGGAGGAGCAGCAGTCAGGTGAGTCTTCATTTAAAACATTTAGAAATTATCTCCTCCACCATTGTCTCGTTTTCTGCTGAACAAAACGTGACGTCTGTCTCCGTCTGTCTCCGTCTGTCTCCGTCTGTCCAGGTGTGGAGGACACCGGGAGCCTGGGCCTCCTGTGGTATGATGATGACGATGATGATGAAGGTAGAAGCGAAGAGCAGCAGCCGTCAGGTCGACCATCAACAAGCTCCAGACAGAGACGAGAAGATCTGAAGGACCCTGATTATCAAATAACATCCAGGTCACAAGCCCCGCCCCCTAGCCTGCTAGTTAGCTCAGCAATTCAGCTTGTTGCTTGGTGGGTTGAGCATGTTGTCATTAGTGAGTATATTGCTGCTGTTGTTATTAACATGCCAACAATCACCTGCAGGTTAATTTCCCCCAGAGGTCGGTCTGACAGGAGAAGGCCAGGCAGACCTCGGATCAGTGATACACAGAACCATGTGGATCTGAGGATCTGCATCCTGGAGGGCCGTCACACCGACGTGCTCTCCAACAGAGGTCAGTTTCACACGGCTTCACTCAGACGTGGAATATCGGACACACGGCGACGTTATGATGAACTTCGTGTGTTTATTTCAGTGTTTCAGAAGAGTCCGGTGCAGGACCTGAGGTGTCCTCGTGGCCTGACGGAGGAGGACTTCCTGGACCTGCTGAGGTCCACCTTCCCTCAGCTTGTTGCCCGGGAACCTTTAGGCTTCTTCACGACTGACAGAACGAAGAGACTGCAGCCTCTGAGAGTGAAGACGCTGACACCTGAGGAGATCGACAGGTGCATCAGACTGACCGGCGCAGGAAACTCTGCCCTCTACATCCGACTGAAGGTATTTCAAACCACCTGAACCAGGATCAGTGTCTTCACCTGTCAGTGCAGCCTCAACTGATTCAGATCAAGTTTAGACGCTGTGTGAAGCGTTACGTCAGGGTCAAGGCCCAAAACCAAACACTGAATGTCCTTAGGTTTAGTTTGAGGATGGGTGGAGTTTGCTCATTAATAAATCTCTTGAGGGTTTTTTGTGTCATTCGTTGAATCTGGTTCATCTCCGGGTACAGGGTAGGCTCAGCCCACATTCTCCTCATTTCTGCCATCTTCCAACAATATTTTATCAGGGTACCCAAGACGATTGTGACCAGAATGATAACATGCTCAGCCAGACCTTTATCGAGTGTCGGCACACGGCTAAGCAAAGTGTTACGACCTGTTACAGACAGCAGAGGATCCTCAGAGCAGCGGTGAAGACCTCCGTCCTCTTCAGGATTCTTCATCCAGCTCCGCCACCACGTCAGCTGATCAAAGCCAAACGTACGGCAGGTAACAAATCTGCACAGTGATCTACAGTGATTTATTGGACGGATGTTGATCAGTGTCTTCTGTCAATCATGTCTCAGATTATCGTCTCCCAGGAGGAAGCGTGGCCGACCTCGCCTTGGCGAAGAACCGCCTCACCACTTCCTCAAAGTCTGCATGCTGGAAGATTCCGGGTCTGACGTGCTCCCAAAAAATGGTGAATATCAAAGATTAAAGTTCGACCGGACGTTTTCTTTGATGGAGGTTGTTGAGGAATGACGCCTGGTTTCTTTGTGTCCTCGTCAGTGTTACTTAAGTCCTCGATACAGGACCTGAGGTGTCCTCGTGGCCTGCAGGAGGCAGACTTCCTGGACCTGCTGAGGTCCACCTTCCCCCAGCTGGCAGGAGACAACAAACCTTTTAACATCTTCAAGTCGGACAGGAGCAGGAAGCTACAGCGGCTCAAAGTGAAGACGCTGACACCAGAAGAGATCTACAGGAGCATGAAGTCCACCGGGGTTGCAAAGACACTCCTCTACATCCGACTGAAGGTAGATACTGCAGTATTCTGAGCCAGAACACGGCACAGTACACGTCTCTTTCCTTTAATTTGCAGTATTTCTTTGTAAAAACTTGTAGACAGAAGATGAAGATGAAGAGGAGGAGGAGGAGCTTGACCTTTTACAGAGGAACGATGAGGCTGCTGTGGTGGTGAAAAGTGATGAAGTCCAGCTCAGCTCGAGGTAACTTCAAAACAAAAAGAACACCATAAGTCACAACAAACACATGTACACAATCATTTTGTGTTTTTGTCCCACAGCAGCCTCGTTCAGCGTGCAGACGTCCTGTCAGGGCGAAAGGAAACAGAGGAAGCTGATGATGAAGAAGAATCTGTCGATGAGGCATTTGACGGAGACGGCGACTGGAAGCCGAATCCTGAGCTGCAGTCATCAAAGACGAGGAGGAAGCGAGGAGCCAAGGCGTCCGGCGTGGAGGGGGCGTTGATTGAGAGCAGTAAAACGCCGTGTAAAGTGTGCGGCGTTTGGTACAGGATCCTGGGCAGCCTGATCAAACACGCCTGGAGTCACGTGGACGAAGTGCAGAGCGTTTGTGGAGTGTGCGGCGAGCATTTTGAATCTGTGGAAGAGTTAAAGGGTCATCTTAGAAACTATCAAAAAACTCACGACTGTTCATACTGTGGGAAGTCTTTCCTCACCGTCACTGGCCTCAACTGTCACACCACGCTGCACACGGGAGACAGACCGTTTAAATGTGACGTGTGCAACAAGAGTTTTGCTCACATGTCCGGTTTGAGCGTTCACCACTGGGTCCACGTGGCGGATAAACCGCACAAGTGCGATAGTTGTCCGAAGGCGTTCGGTCTAAAAGCGCAGCTCAAAGCTCACAGGAAGGTGCACACGGGTCGAGACAAGTACCACTGCAACATCTGCGGCAAGTCTTTCTACGACCTGCGATCTTTAACGCGCCACAAGGCGACTCACTCGGGGGAGCGGCGTTACGGCTGCGAGGTTTGCGGGAAACGTTTCAAACTTCCCGGCACGTTGAAGTCACACGAGAAGATCCACACGTCCAGAGAGCGTCCGTACCTGTGCCACGTCTGCTGCAAGACGTTCATCTCGAACTGCGGCTTGACCGCTCACATGAAAACGCACAGCAACGAGAGGCCGTTCATCTGCGGCGTGTGCAGCAAAGGCTTCATATCCAACGGCGAGCTGAAGGCGCACATGCGCGTGCACACCGGCGAGGCGCCGTACGGCTGCTCGGAGTGCGGACGCTTTTTTAAACGCAAGACTCATCTGACCAACCACGTGAGGAGCCACCTGGGCATCAAACTGTTCGTCTGCGGGGTTTGTGGGAAGGCGTGCTCTCGCCAAGAACACCTGACAGTCCACATGAGGACCCACAACGGAGAGAGGCCGTACCAGTGCACCGTCTGCGACAAAGCCTTTACTCAGGGCCACTGCCTGAAAACACACATGAGGAGCCACCGGGGGGAAGACGAGCCGCTCCTGAACGCACCCACGTCCTGAAAGACGCTTCATCAACGCGCTCTGTCTGAACGGTGACGACGAGGGTGTTCTGATGCCGCTGAAGAAAACATCTACGACTGAAACGTGTCCGCGACACGGAGAAAACATTAAAACGTCTGCTCAGATCTGTAAATCTGTCTCAAATATTCACAAACTAAAGGAAACGGTGCTTAAAGGTCCAGTGTGTCGGATTTAGTGACATCCAGTGGAGTTATTGTGGGTTACCTCGCTTACTTCATGTCCACGATCAGCCTGAACACATGGCGGCCCGCCCGCTGGGATCAAACCGGACTGAAGGAGAAACTACGATGTTCAGGTGATTAAACACGAATGAAAACAGACATGTAGACTTATGATATATGTAAGACTATATATAGACCTATAGGTCTATATATAGTCTTACATACAGACTTATATACAGACTCATACAGACTCATATAGACTTATATATAGACCTATATATACATACAGACTTATATACAGACTCATATAGACTTATATATAGACCTATATGTAAGACTATATATAATCTTACATACAGACTTATATACAGACTCATACAGACTCATATAGACTTATATATAGACTTATATATAGACTCATATTCGTTTAATAGATCCCCATAAATCTGACACACTGGACCTTTAACAGACTGATTGATTATTTAACAGTGTTAGTGTTGTAACATGTCACATGATACCCGACACACAACAACAACAAGAAAAATATCAATTTATATTATTGATTTGTTTTTGGTTGTAAATATTTAAAACGTTCTCATATAGTTTGATACTTACTTAGTACTTTCACACTTCATGTTGTACTTCATGACATACTTCATGTTGTACTTCATGTGGTACTTCATGTTGTACTTCATGTAGTACTTAATGTGGTACTTCATATGGTACTTCATGTTGTACTTCATATGGTACTTCATGTTGTACTTCATGACGTACTTCATGTTGTACTTCATGACATACTTTATGTTGTACTTCATGACGTACTTTATGTTGTACTTCATGACATACTTCATGTTGTATTTCATGACATACTTTATGTTGTACTTCATGACGTACTACATGTTGTACTTCATATGGTTCTTCATGTTGTACTTCATGACGTACTTCATGTGGTACTTCATGACATACTTCATGTTGTACTTCATGACATACTTTATGTTGTACTTCATGACATACTTCATGTTGTATTTCATGACATACTTTATGTTGTACTTCATGACGTACTTCATGTTGTACTTCATATGGTACTTCATGTTGTACTTCATGACATACTTCATGTTGTACTTCATATGGTACTTCATGTTGTACTTCATGACATACTTCATGTTGTACTTCATGTTGTACTTCATGACATACTTCATGTTGTACTTCATGTGGTACTTCATGTTGTACTTCATGACATACTTCATGTTGTACTTCATATGGTACTTCATGTTGTACTTCATGACATACTTCATGTTGTACTTCATATGGTACTTCATGTTGTACTTCATGACATACTTCATGTTGTACTTCATATGGTACTTCATGTTGTACTTCATGACATACTTCATGTTGTACTTCATGTGGTACTTCATGTTGTACTACATATGGTACTTAATGTTGTACTTCATGACATACTTCATGTTGTACTTCATGACATACTTCATGTTGTACTTCATATGGTACTTCATGTTGTACTTCATGACGTACTTCATGTTGTACTTCATGTGGTACTTTATGTTGTACTTCATGTATTCGTATTCATACTGTAAAATAAAAAAGTCAGCCTGTTTGTTTGCTGTGTTACGTGTTCGTGACCAGAATAAATTACAATCTGTGGAAATCTAAAATGTTATTTAGAGTGAAAAACAGAAAAATGTGTCTTTGTACTCTCAGTCAGTCAGCCAGTCTCAGTCTCAGTCAGTCAGCCAGTCTCAGTCTCAGTCAGTCAGCCAGTCTCAGTCTCAGTCAGTCAGCCAGTCTCAGTCTCAGTCAGTCAGCCAGTCAGTCTCAGTCTCAGTCAGTCAGTCAGTCAGTCACTCAGTCTCAGTCAGCCAGTCTCAGTCTCAGTCAGTCTGTCAGTCAGTCAGTCTCAGTCTCAGTCAGTCAGTCAGCCAGCCAGTCTCAGTCTCAGTCAGTCAGTCAGTCTCAGTCAGTCAGTCAGTCAGTCAGTCTCAGTCAGTCTCAGTCAGTCAGTCAGTCAGTCTCAGTCTCAGTCAGTCAGTCAGCCAGCCAGTCTCAGTCTCAGTCAGTCAGTCAGTCAGTCTCAGTCAGTCAGTCAGTCAGTCTCAGTCAGTCAGTCTCAGTCTCAGTCAGTCAGTCAGCCAGCCAGTCTCAGTCAGTCTCAGTCAGTCTCAGTCAGTCAGTCTCAGTCAGTCAGCCAGTCAGTCTCAGTCTCAGTCAGTCAGTCAGTCAGTCACTCAGTCTCAGTCAGCCAGTCTCAGTCTCAGTCAGTCAGCCAGTCAGTCTCAGTCTCAGTCAGCCAGTCTCAGTCTCAGTCAGTCTGTCAGTCAGTCAGTCTCAGTCTCAGTCAGTCAGTCAGCCAGCCAGTCTCAGTCTCAGTCTCAGTCAGTCAGTCAGTCTCAGTCTCAGTCAGTCAGTCAGTCTCAGTCAGTCAGTCTCAGTCAGTCTCAGTCAGTCAGTCAGTCTCAGTCAGTCAGTCAGCCAGCCAGTCTCAGTCTCAGTCAGTCAGTCAGTCTCAGTCAGTCAGTCAGTCAGTCTCAGTCAGTCAGTCAGTCTCAGTCAGTCAGTCAGTCAGTCAGTCTCAGTCAGCCAGTCAGTCTCAGTCAGTCTCAGTCAGTCAGTCATTCAGTCAGTCAGTCTCAGTCAGTCTCAGTCTCAGTCTCCAAATCAGTCTCAGTCAGCCAGTCTCAGTCTCAGTCAGTCTGTCAGTCAGTCATTCTCAATCTCAGTCAGTCTCAGTCTCAGTCTCAGTCAGTCAGTCAGCCAGCCAGTCTCAGTCAGTCAGTCATTCAGTCAGTCAGTCTCAGTCAGTCTCAGTCTCAGTCTCCAAATCAGTCTCAGTCAGCCAGTCTCAGTCTCAGTCAGTCTGTCAGTCAGTCATTCTCAATCTCAGTCAGTCTCAGTCTCAGTCTCAGTCAGTCTCAGTCAGTCAGTCAGTCTCAGTCTCAGTCAGTCAGTCAGCCAGCCAGTCTCAGTCTCAGTCAGTCAGTCAGTCTCAGTCAGTCAGTCAGTCAGTCAGTCAGTCTCAGTCTCAGTCAGTCAGCCAGCCAGTCTCAGTCAGTCAGTCAGTCAGTCAGTCAGTCTCAGTCAGTCTCAGTCTCAGTCTCAGTCAGTCTCAGTCACTCAGTCTCAGTCTCAGTCTCAGTCATGTGTTGGTTGGTTCTGGTCCGGTCCATCATACGTACGTTCAGGGCAGCTCCAGCATGTCGTGCTCGGACAGGATTCGCTGAGTCTGAGTGTGCACCAGCGTCAGGGCGTGGATGATGACGCGTAGGACGGGCGTAGCCTCTGTCTGGTTCTGCACACACACCAGCTGCAGGAAGTACTGTCGGTCCGGGAGAGCGAGGAAGACGAACTCGGCCGCCTGACGGAGCACCCAGTGGTGGTGGGGAGCCAGTGCCACCTTGTAGGCATCCCTGAGAGGAAGAAGAAGATAATTCTGTCGTGATGAATGGGATGTCATGTTTATTCTGCTAGAAAACATCCGGCTTGGGGCGAGTTGATGAACCGGCAGGTTGGTCTGTCGTCTGCAGTACTGTGGACATTGTATCGGACCTGAGCTCAAAGACAGAGCTCTCGATCTTCCAGTCCATCTACATTCCAACCCTCCCTACGATCATGAGCTTTGGGAATGAGATCGAGGATACGAGTGACTGAAATGAAAATCACATCACAACATGTAAACAAGGGTAGTACCTGTTCTTTTTCTCCACGTGCTGCCTGTAGGGGGTGCTAGACTGTCTGAGAGGAAACTGTTCTGCACGTAGACGGTACAATAACTAGTGGACCCATTGTCTGCATTCTTTATAATGGCCAGCAGGGGGCGACTCTTGTGTAGCTGGTCCTGTTTGACCTTTTGAACTCTAACAATGATTGGTTGTTCGTCGCTATGGCTAACAGTAGCATTACTGATTTGCTATCATCTGTGCTAGCAGGTGAACTCACTTGTGCGAGTCATTTGGTACGACCTCTTGGGTCATCGGGTTCAGGTATCCACGAAGACCTCTGCTGTGTAGCCTGAACAGGATCGATGCATTATTAGCTCTAATGTTCCTGTGCTTGTTGTTGGAAAAACAGTAACATCAGCCAGTTGTCTGACAGTGTGAGTGGTCCATGAACGCACCACGGTCTAATGTTTTTTTTTTTTACCTGCTGAGCTCTCCGGGTGTTTTGAATCGTCCATCAGCGTCGGGTCCTTCAGCCAAACCCTCCAACATCAGCTTCAACCACAGCAGAGATCGATGCAGTCGCAGCAACGTCCTGCAGCCCGAATCTGTGCGGCGGGAGAAGTCAACCACGCCCTCTTTTAGCTCCGCCTCCACCATGGAGCGAACCGAACGATACGCCTCAAGAGGAAGACGGAAGAACATCAGCAACAGATTCGATCATTTCATATCATACATCATTCGTTTTACTGCCTCACCCCATTTTTTAGTCCAAATGAGGTTTGTAGTTGTTCAGGCGGACTCCGTTTCCCATGAGCCTCTTTGCCGCTGTGTTTGAGGGACAGTTCTCGTATCAGTACAACCTTCTCCTTCACCTTCTGAGAAAAAAAACTGACCATGGTCCCGAGAGACTCCATGAAACTGAAAGAAACAAAGAAGACAAGTTAGTGTTCCTAACTTCTACTGTCAGCTTAGCTTAGCTTAGCTTAGCATAAAGACAGGAAACTGGGCTCTTATAGTGGACTACTTCCTGGCTCCACGCCAGCAGAGATTGGTTTGGTCCGACACCACAAACTTTCCAGTCTTTATGCTGAAGCTAAGCTAGCCAGTGGCGCTCTTTGACTATTCCTTTACAAAGTTTGTGTGATTGTCTACTTGAGAAGTTCATCCCAGCTCTGTAGGTACGGCTCCAGCAGGATGTCATCAACGTCTGCCATGCTGGACTTTAAATACTGCAGCAGACGCCAGGCCTGAAATGATTGGCCGGGACACTCCTTTATGAGGGACCACGGTGCTCCGTCTGGCTCTGCCCACTCGCCAAAGGCCAATGGAGTCTTGGACTTAAAGAGAAAGTCAATGAAGAATTCAAACAGCTCGTCATGTTTCATAGCGTAGATCTGAACTCAGCTAAGGCAACATGTTTTTGTCCAGTCCACTACTTGTCCTTCTATCTTTGTGAGGACCAGCGTTTGACAGCATGAGCGAGGACGTCCTCGTAAAGTTCAGATGCCCAAACACCAACAACAGAGTCCTCAAAAGGGTAGATGTACAAGTGTGTGTGTGTGTGTGTGTGTGTTAGTCCTACCGTTTGGTCGTAAACACGCAAACATGGCCGCCAGACACTGCCACAGTCCTGGACTCCACCCTGGGCTGAAGAGAGACACAAAGTTTAAAGAGAGTCTCCATGACGTCCCCGCAGACTGTCTAAAACCTGGACGTAGTCTCCGTGACGTCCCCGCAGACTGTCTAAAACCTGGACGTAGTCTCCGTGACGTCCCCGCAGACTGTCTAAAACCTGGACGTAGTCTCCGTGACGTCCCCGCAGACTGTCTAAAACCTGGACGTAGTCTCCGTGACGTCCCCGCAGACTGTCTAAAACCTGGATGTAGTCTCTGTGACGTCCCCGCAGACTGTCTAAAACCTGGACGTAGTCTCTGTGACGTCCCCGCAGACTGTCTAAAACCTGGACGTAGTCTCCGTGACGTCCCCGCAGACTGTCTTGCATGTTTGTCATTAACCCTTTGTCTGAAAGTCACCAGTCCTAACAGATATTTTTATTATATTAAAATGTCAAATATATAATACATATTATATTTGTATTATTGTATTTGTGTATTTATATTTTTGACCAGCAGGGGGCAATGATAACCTGGAGAGAGGTGCATGGTCACAGCAACCAACAGGCTACTATTATAATTATTATTATTAGATTTGACAACATAACACTGAGTCCTCGCTCAGTATTATTTCAAACCTGTGTAATAAGTAATCAGCCAATCGGTGTGAGGGAGGAAGAGCTGTGGAGCCAACATGGCCGACGATGATGGCGGAAACTCACGTAGCCAGAAGGAGCTGATGAAGAGGAGCAGAGCCAACATGGCCGACAGTAGCAGGTAGCGACGCAGCGTTGTCCTTCTGAGGAAACTCATGGTGTCCACACACACACACACACACACTCACACGTTCTTTCCTTTTAACTTGTACACACACACACACACACACACACTTTTTCTCGCTTGTCGGGGTTAAAGGTCGTTTGTTCGGTCACTCCCACAGGTGTGTGTCCGAACAAACACACACACACATCAGGACGACCTTTAAACCTGACACACACACACACACACACAGTGTGTCTGTGGTTAGTTCACTGTCTGTAATAACATCAGGACAGACGAGTGTCTGTGACATTTGGTGATAAAATGATTTATTGATGGTAAAATGACACTTATGATATTAATTAATGATTGATTGATTGGTAGTTCAGTGCATCTTGTGCGTGTATCATTGTCCAGGTTTGAAAAAAAAGGTTTGACTCAGGTAACAGGTTCAGTTTGTGGCTTTTTAAGGTGGAATCTGACACTGACAACACCTGTGTGATGTGAACGAGGACCTTTGGGAGTGAGGACATATTGGACAGTTGTGACTTTGAGGGGTTAAGACTTGGTGTCTGTCCCCGTAACCACACTTAAGTCTTATTTGGGTATTAATGACATGTGTCCGACGCCTGAGAAACGCCACGACCAACCAGAGCAGTGTACAAGCTGCTTTTACCAGCACACGTTGAATCATCGACCAATAAGGAAGTGTCTCTCTGTCCCATTATATGTACAGTAAATGTTCTAAAGTCCAGCAGGGGGCGGCTCCATGACGTCCACCATGACGTCTGGACTTGCGGACCAGTGTGCCTTGCTTCTTCTTCTTCTTCTTCTTCTTCTTCGTGGCGTGAATAAAAGGCTCGTTCTAGTTCCAGAGTTTATTGTAACATGACGGACTGTGGAAGACAACAACATTGTCTGTTATTTTATGGATATTATATTCATACAGGACCTTTAATGTTTTGCTCTTTGATGTACTGCATAATCACTGAGTGTTCCTGCGAGGCCACTATTCACTGTCACCATACTTATTATTCTGACTTATTCCAGGAATTACACGTGCTACTCCTCCCTCAGTTTTGGTTGCACATACACAAAAAAGGTATCAAAACGACCGGCTCAGCCGGGAATGGTGTGCTGTGACTTTTTTAAGAGTTTCACCAAACAGTTTTGCCAAAAATCACCAAAAACCACGCCAAAATTTACAATGGGTGTGTATTGGTAGAATGTTCCAGAGCTAGAGTGGGTGACATCATCGCTAGAGTGGAGAGGGAGAGAAACATTTGTCAGAAAATAAATTTGCAAACGGCTCTCATGGCCACAAATGTCACTCTACAGAAATAATTTATACATAGAAACGTAGGAAAATTCGTGGGCTACGCAGCGATATCACTGCTGAGGCTGTCAGACTTATAGTTTTGGCGGGAGACGCACTGATGCTCCAGGATCACCCACCAACAGCCCCATCTACTCCCATGTAAACTGGAGAGGAGAAATTTCCCAAAGGAGCACGGGGCACCTGTTCTTTCTCTATCTCCCCAGGTCACATTTTTTAACTTTAGACACTGAAATTCAGCATTCACATGGTCGACAAGATGAGGATGCTCACGGTCATTTGGGCTTTTTGATACGACCTACCGTTTGGCATTAGTGTCCACTAGTTGGAGGGGGTTCATTTAGAGATTTTCTGTGTCTCTCAGCAGTCACTCACACACAGACAGAGCACAGCTGCAGTTAATTGCTCTGACCTGCAGCTGACCCTGGTTGCTTGGCAACCTCCAGCCTGCCTTTGACTAACTTTATTGAAGTCTCTGTGCTGCTGCAGTGTCAATAATAATGTATGGGCGCGACGGGGCCACAGTCAGACACACTCTACATTTCTTCAGACAGTTTATAGTTTGAATGAATTGCTTCATTAATTGTTTTAGCTCCTGTTGAAGTGTGTGAGGATGATGGAGCTCGTTGTTCCATCATATCCTGATGAGCTCTGATAAACCTCCACATGGCTGAGGTCTTCTGGACGTATCTCCAGCAGGATGCTGGGACGGACCCTTGACTTTAGGGTTAAAGGTCAGGTTCAGGTCAGGGCTCATGCACTGCAGGATGCAAATGAAGGTCCTCAGATATATAGAAGTACAAACAGATGTGTGTGTGCTGAGGTCAGCAGAATCCCTCGGCTTTGACCTGTAAGACTGAAGTAAGACTGTCTCTGAGACTCGCCTTCAGAATCCCTCAGCTTTGACCTGTAAGACGTCACACAGTCCAGGACGCTTCTGAAGAACCTGAGAGAGAAGACACACATCATTAGTGTGTTTCATAATGAAGAATGAAGTAAGACTGTCTTTGTCTCTGAGACTCGCCTTCAAAAGTAAGGTCATCTCTGTCTCTGAGACTCACCTTCAGCGTGGTGACGATTTCTCCAAACAGACGTTGAGCTTCCTGTTCTTCCGGTTCTTCAAAGTAATCTGATGCAGAGACCTCGACGTTGATAGACGTGATGTTCCTGCACACGCCTGCAGAGACACGGAGGACACTGTGTGAGTCATGTGTGTGATCATGATAAGAATGATAAGTGTGTGTCCTCAGGTGTGTGTTATTGTGTCGTACTGTGGAAGTGCAGGATGGCCTGACCGCTCACAGGTGTGTGTGTCAGGATCAGAGTTTCCAGACTCTTCAGTCCGGCCTCGCACAGCTCTGTCGCCGCCTGCAGGCCGAGGTCGGTAATACGCTCCAACTCCAACACCTGCAGGTGAGCACAGCTACGCACTGCACACACACACACACTCCGTACGTTTACATGCAGCAAAAAATTGAATTTCTGATGGTATCAGATAATGACATGCATCAGACCGGATCACTTGTCTGAGTATACATGCCGTTCGGAGAATCGGATAAATGTCCGGAGCATGGCTGACTCCGTTACACTATGTGGCGCTGCAGCCCTCTCAACAAAGAGCCACGTCCGGCTGACCTCTACTTATCAGCAACAACAAGCTATCTGACGGCATTCAAACAAAGATGGCGTACGAGGAGATGGACGATGCTACAGTAGCGTACATTTCGTGTATTATTTTCCTCCTAATAATGCATATAAAAGCAACAACACCGCTATTTAATACGACGTCTCCTTTCACTTCCGGGTGAAAGCCCCGGCGGAAATTCTCGAGCATGCGCAGAATGCAAAATCCGATTTAGATCCGATTGCTGAGTATACATGGCGTTAAAAAGCCGACTATGAACGAATTATCTAGGTGTTCTTATCCGATTCTGAGACGTCCGTTATGGTCTGAAGTAGGTCGGATTAAGGTGTTAACATGCATTTTAAAAGTCCGAACTGTCTGATACCATCAGAAATTCAAATTTTTTGCTGCATGTAAACGTACTGACTGATATCTTTAACTGTGACATCTAAAATCTGAAATCTTCATGGACTTGGACAAAAACATTTATTTATTGTTTTCAGCTGTCACTCACCCAAAGCGACCAATCCCTGAGTCCCACAGCAAGCCCCGCCCACACTGACAGAGTGGAGGTGTGGCCAGCATCGGCCAATCGTCTGCAGGCACCTGTTTCCAAAGCGAGTGGGTTGTTGGCTGTGGAGTGTGACATGGAAGAAAGACGGTTCTCAGTGTGGACCACCTGAGTGACCTGACCCGTTTACCTGCTGTGGTTCAGTTAGTCGTCATGACAACACAAACATTCAAAGGTGTGTCAACTGAAGTGTACTGACCACGGGTGAACAGGCGCCACCTGCAGGCTGCTGATGTTCCTGCAGCCTGCACCCAGGGCCCAGAGAACCTCCTGACAGACAGGATGTGATGAACTCCTGCAGACAGACAGGTACACAGACAGGTGAACAGACAGGTAGACAAACAGACAGGTAAAAAGACAGGTGAACAGACAGGTAAACAGACAGGTAAACAGACAGGATGTGATGAACTCCTGCAGACAGACAGGTACACAGACAGGTAGACAAACAGACAGGTAAACAGACAGGTGAACAAACAGACAGGTGAACAGACAGGTAAACAGACAGACAGGTAAACAGACAGGTGAACAGACAGGTGAACAAACAGACAGGTAAACAGACAGACAGGTGAACAGACAGACAGTTAAACAGACAGGTGAACAGACAGACAGGTGAACAAACAGACAGGTAAACAGACAGACAGGTAAACAGACAGGTGAACAAACAGACAGGTGAACAGACAGGTAAACAGACAGACAGGTGAACAGACAGACAGTTAAACAGACAGGTGAACAGACAGACAGGTGAACAAACAGACAGGTAAACAGACAGACAGGTGAACAGACAGACAGTTAAACAGACAGACAGGTGAACAGACAGGTGAACAAACAGACAGGTAAACAGACAGACAGGTAAACAGACAGGTGAACAGACAGACAGGTAAACAGACAGACAGGTGAAGTGACTCACCTGTATGTGAGTGTCTGAAGGTTCCTGCAGTAGCAGCTTGCAAGCCACGGTGTCCTGTCTGTGAGGATGTGAGGACACTGAGAGACAGACAGGTGGAGCAGACTGCCCCCTGTTGACCGCAGCAGGGCCTCCACCCCCGCCTCCACACTGCCTCTGAGACACAACACACACACACACACACACAGGTCAACTACAATACCCACAATGCACCAGACGACAGTTGGACTGAAATAGGTTGCTGTTACCGTGGCAACGTGCATTTAAGAAAAAAGACAGCCTCGGGTTTAGGACAGATGTATGTGTTACCGTGTGTTCTTGTGGTAATCCTCTCGCGTCTCATCGGCTCGTCGAGTTCGAGGCTTCAGGTTGTGAAGAACCACAGACTGAGTCTGAGTACACCACTGAGACAGAGTGGTCAGGAACTACACACACACACACACACACCAAGAAACACACCAAATGTAGATTAATCCACTCCTGAAAATAGTCCCCAACAAACACTTAAAATATATTACACACTACGTCCAGGTTTTAGACAGTCTGCGGGGACGTCACAGAGACTACGTCCAGGTTTTAGACAGTCTGTGGGGACGTCACAGAGACTACGTCCAGGTTTTAGACGGTCTGCGGGGACGTCATGGAGACTACGTCCAGGTTTTAGACAGTCTGCGGGGACGTCACGGAGACTACGTCCAGGTTTTAGACGGTCTGCGGGGACGTCACGGAGACTATGTCCAGGTTTTAGACAGTCTGTGGGGACGTTGTTATGGAATTTTCTATCCTTAGGTTACTCGAGGTCACGTGTGGGCCTTGAGGTCCTCAGCAGTAGTAGTTGTTTGGCTTTGATTGGGAACAGGAGGTGCCAGTCTATCTCAACACTGTGGTGTCCAGGGTCGAAGAGACCTATTGCTGCCTTCATAGACATAATAGATAGCACCTCCATGGGTAAAGACATTCTCTTTGGCTAATTCTGGGCGTATAGTATTTGCAGTGTTATCTTGGGGTTTAAAGTCTGTCCACCAGGATGAGTTTGGCAGAATGTGAGACCGACTCAGACACTTCTGATGAACTTTGAGAGTGTCTCTAATTCTCCTTGGCCAAGTGTCAATAAATATTACAGCATAAGACATCAGAGGCTCCTGAACACTTTCTTCCCTCCTGACCTCACCATTGACCTTTGACTTCAGCAATTTCTCCACAACAGACATCATGGAGACTACGTCACGTTTGGTAGATTGAAGGTTACCATGGAAACCGCTTACCTCGGCCGACACCCGGGCGTTCTCCAGCTGGAGGCGTGTCCAAACCGCCGGGTGCCTCGCAACAAACCGCCAATCAGAGCAGACCTCCCCCGCATGCAACAAGGAGTGCACGTCCAAATATGGAAACACGCAGAAGAGCGCTGCCCTCAGCCTCAAGGTGTCCGCCCCCAGCTGTCTGTCGCCATGACAACGGGAGCGGGTGGAGCGGAGGGAGGAGGGGGCTTCTGCAGGGAGAGGAGGTAGGAAAGGAAAAAAAGGAGGCTGTTATTGTGAAGCAGCACACAGGAAGTGATGCATTAACTTCAGAATACAGCAGTGCAGTTTACCTGAACCAGGAGTGTGTGTCCTGGCGAAGACGAGTCTCCTCATCTCAGCACTGCTCCAGAATCGCTCCTCCTCCTCCTCCTCCGAGCTGTGGTGACAGTTTCTTTTGCGCCACGTTCCTCCACATCCTCCGTCACTGATCCTGGAAACAGAAGTAGAAGAAGTGATGTAGGTGGAGTTACGCCTGGTTTCCACCGTGCACGACTCGTCCGCTGTGTTAACTTTATGTGCGTCTACGCAGGCGAAGGAACTGTAACTTCACTTCTAACACTGACGCCTGGTGGTTAATAATTGGTACTGCACCGCCCCCTCCCCAGACTGAAACTCGCGTGGGTTGCCAGATTTAGGACGCTGAAGCTTCAACATGTTTTATTTGATGAAGCAATGACTTCAGTCCGACTCGATCGCTGTTCCGTCCTCCTGACGGGCCTCCAGCCTGCACAGTGAAACCTCTTCAGATGATTTAACGCGCCTGCTCTTCACTCATGGAGCTCCACTGTCTACCTGTAGCAGCCCACATTAAGTTAAAATCTCTAACGCTGACTTCAAAGTAGTCTCCGGTTCTTGAACGTCCTCATACAGACATATGTTCCCTCCTCCAATGAACGACGCCTGGCTCTGCCACCCGTACGCTCAGGACAATCCAAACTTTTCTCGTCTGTTGTTCCCCGTTGGTGGAACGTCCTACCAGTTCCTACCAGATCAGGGGCGTCCCTCTCTACCTTCACAAAGATCCTGAAGACCCCGGAGACCCAGTGCTTCAAAATTCAAACGACTGATCAAACAACCTCTCTTTCCTCCCGTCTCCTCCTCCCTCTTGTCGAGTTCTAAGATGGAGTGCGGCGGTGGAGGTGGAGGTGGAGGTGGACCAACGCTCCTGAACTGTCCTACCCTGAACCCAGAGACAAGGACAACAAGCTTCACAGTAGAAGTGAGGTGTGTGTGTGTGATGTGTTCAGGTACCTGTAGTGATGGTGGCTGTACAGCTGATCACCCAGTCTGCAGGAGCCTGAGAGACTGTAACTCCTCTGGAGGAGGAGGAGGAGAAGGAGGAGGAGGAACAGGAAAAGGAGATGTGAGAGCAGCTCCGTGGAGAGAAACAGGAAGTTGTTTTGTTTTCAGGTTTTCTCACCCGGGTGTTCTCCATCTTGTTTGTGATGATGTCATTGGTGCTGCCATCCAGACTGCGTCCTCCACGGCCAGGTACAGGTGTGTATACAGGTGTGTATCCCTCTGTGAGTGTGTACGGGTGGAGTGTATAGTGGTCGTGATGCGTGAGCAGCAGTAACTGTCTCTCTGCACGGTCAGCTCGCTCCAACAACGTCTCAATAAACACCTGAAATCAAACACACCTGAAGCTCACCTGGATAAAGGTCAGCCAGAACAGTTAGCTCATGACATCACATGATGCAGGAACAGGAAATGGTCTGCTCACCTGCAGTCTGGACTTAGCCTCAGCTTCTTTCTCTGCCATGTCCCTCAAAAAACACTCGATGTCCACCATCTCCCTGCAAAACACACACACACACACACACATGTCAAATACATGTTAAATAAGAAGGTGTGTGTGTGTGCGTGCAGATGCATGAAGGAGCACACAGAGTGACTGACCTTACACACACACACCCTCGGGGCTGTTATGCCTCACTGTCATCTTACATTTATCATCTGAGTGTGTGTGTGTGTTTGTCCAGTGATGCAGACTAAACATGACGTGTCCTCTCTCTCTCTGTGCATCACGTTGTGTGTTCATGTTGGATCATGTGTTGTATAAAATCACACGTGTGCTGTCCACGCTCTCTAAGTTAGGACTACATTTTCCAGCAGACCTACTGTTAGCTAACTGTAGCTAATGTTAGCTCATTTTGTCAGCTAATGGTAGCGCAGTTTGTTAGCTGCTGTTAGCTAATGTTAGCTAAGTTTGTTAGCTGCTGTTAGCTAATGTTAGCTCAGTTTGTTAGCTAATGTTAGCACAGTTTGTTAGCTGCTGTTAGCTAATGTTAGCTCAGTTTGTTAGCTAATATTAGCTCAGTTTGTAAGCCAGGCTGCCCGGACTGTGAGCTCAGAGCTCCGCGGGGAGTGTTAGTGTTTGTACCACTGTTGTCTTGCTAACATAAGTTAGCATCATGACTCACGTTAGCTGCTAAACTCATTTGGAAAGCTATAAATAAAACATCCACTCACAGCGTTTGGCTAGCGATAACATTAGCAAGCATCAGCCACTCAACAAAGTAACCTTCAAACGTCAACACAGACAGTTTACAGCCAGATGAGCCCCGACAGTCCGGACGATGTTTCCACGTAACACAGTATTTCTTACGTTAGCTTGCTTGGATGAATTGATAGCTAGCTAACATCAGCTGACTGGAGATACTAACTGCTGTCGTTGGTTCAGCTCTGTCTCTTTTCCTTCCAGATCTTTTTTCAGTTGCTCCATCATCTCCACGGCAGCAGAGACCTGATGGATGAACACATCACAGCGTAGTTAAATATGTCGTGTCTTTTTCCCATCACTCCAGGATCACAGCTCCTCTCACCTGTCTGGACAGGTACGCTGCCTTCTCCTCCACTTCCTGTTTCTCACTCTTCAGCCGTTCCCCGTCCCGCCTCTCCAGCTCTAGCTCCGACTCCCTCCTCTGTAGCGCCACCTTCAGCCGACCCACGCGACGGTTCACCCTCTCCTCCACCTCCGCAAATGTCCGGGCAATTTTATGATCCAGACCCAGGCCCAGCCTCTCCTCTAGCCCAATCCCCACCAGGCCCAGCTGGACCCCCACCATGTCAAGTTTACTCCCAGGAAAAGGCTGCAGAGAGCTGGGGAGGGCCAGAGCGGTGGAGGGGTCAGCTGGCTGTCCTGCAGAAGAGGGGAGAGCGCAATGTGAAGAGCCCAACACTTCCCTGGGCAGCTGGCCAGATGCAGACGATGACGCGAGATCCAGGCAGGCCAATGTCAGGGGGAGGCTGTGGGCTTCCATACCAAGAGAGGAGCTCTGTCTTGGGGATTCAGATCGGCTGGGGAGTGGGAGGACAGCACCAGGGCTGGAGCTTCTAACGCGAGCCTGAAACGTAATGAGAGGACACAGGGACATTTACACAACATCCACAGTCTGCGGGGACATCACGGAGACTACGTCCAGGTTTTAGACAGTCTGCGGGGACGTCACGGAGACTACGTCCAGGTTTTAGACAGTCTGCGGGGACGTCACGGAGACTACGTCCAGGTTTTAGACAGTCTGCGGGGACGTCACGGAGACTACGTCCAGTTTTAGGCAGTCTGTGGGGACGTCACGGAGACTACGTCCAGTTTTAGGCAGTCTGTGGGGACGTCATGGAGACTATGTCCAGTTTTAGGCAGTCTGTGGGGACGTCATGGAGACTACGTCCAGCAATGAAGAACCAACAATGAACGTGTAACTAACGTTTAAATTACCTGTGACAGAACCAGCAGGGTCTCGTAGGTGTGTCGGCTCACCAGGTGAGCCCGGAGCTCAGGTACAGATGAGAAACGAAACTGGTCACCGCAGCGAGGACAGAAGTAGGGCAGCTCCGATGAAGACGAGGAGGAGGAGGAGGAGGAGGAGGACATGCTTCAGCAGGGAGCTGTTGGATAAAACAATAGAAAGAGTGCAGACGAGCACAAAGTGGGTCAGAGCTGAATTATTGATTCAGTGAGGATGAAGATTTCATGAGATCATCATCGTCAGAGACAAACCTGTCCTCTGTGAACGTGTGTGTGTGTGTGTGTGAGAGAGAGGCTAATTGCTAAGTGAAGCATGCATTTTCCACCCCACTGACTGTGTGTGGCTGAAACATGAAAACACACTCGCTGATGATGCACTGGGCATGTGCAGTGTCCTCCAGTCAACAACACGTGGACGGACATTAAGTCTGGATGGACGAGCAGGAAGAAAGAAAACGTCCCACCTCCTGTTAGCTTAGCACCAACACAGTCCATGACGTCCAACAGACTGTCTAAGACCTGGACGTAGTCTCCGTGACGTCCCCGCAGACTGTCTAAGACCTGGACGTAGTCTCCGTGATGTCCCCGCAGACTGTATAAGACCTGGACGTAGTCTCTGTGACGTCCCCGCAGACTGTACAAGACCTGGACGTAGTCTCTGTGACGTCCCCGCAGACTGTCTAAAACCTGGACGTAGTCTCTGTGACGTCCCCGCAGACTGTATAAGACCTGGACGTAGTCTCTGTGACGTCCCTGCAGACTGTCTAAAACCTGGACGTAGTCTCCGTGACGTCCCCGCAGACTGTCTAAAACCTGGACGTAGTCTCTGTGACGTCCCCGCAGACTGTCTAAAACCTGGACGTAGTCTCTGTGACGTCCCCGCAGACTGTCTAAAACCTGGACGTAGTCTCTGTGACGTACTTCTTTTGGTTTAATAAATGATCATTAAATATTCGTCTTCCTTCACGAGCCTGTCAGATAACGAACACGTTAAACGGTTCTAAACTTCACTCTTACCGGTACAAGATAAACGGTAATCTGTCGGTGCATCAGTCAGCTGCTCATCCCAAAACCCGTTGTCATGGTTTCTCTCTTTCCCGCTCAGGAATTCATTCTATCCTCGTGCGATCAGTCCACTTGATCCGGTACAGTAACGGTCTCGTGCAAGAAGCGGCGGCGGGAATACGTCGCCTTACTTTTCTCTGTCTGGTCTCTGTGTGTGTGTGTGTGTGTGTGTGTGTGTGTTTTGTATGTTCCTCCCCCTCGGCGTATAGCAGCCGCCGCGTGCTGCTGTGTGTTGCTGACGTAAAAGCCGCGTGACACGTCACAGTCCTGATGTGGACGTGATGGCGGGAGCAGAGGAGGGAGGGGCCTCCGGTCATGTGACCTGTTAACACACTCAAAGTTTGATCATTAACTGTAATTAATGTATTTAAAATGGCGGATTGACGTTACCAGAGGTTAGGTCCTCAGATAAGGTGACTACCAACACAGCCTGTAGGACGTCACAGAGACTACGTCCAGGTTTTAGATAGTCTGTAAGACGTCACAGAGACTACGTCCAGGTTTTAGATAGTCTGTAAGACGTCACAGAGACTACGTCCAGGTTTTAGACAGTCTGCGGGGATGTCACAGAGACTACGTCCAGGTTTTAGACAGTCTGTAAGACGTCACAGAGACTACGTCCAGGTTTTAGACAGTCTGTAGGATGTCACAGAGACTACGTCCAGGTTTTAGACAGTCTGTAGGATGTCACAGAGACTACGTCCAGGTTTTAGACAGTCTGTGACGAGGAAGAGGAGTGTCGATGTTCAGGTGCTGATTGGACGAGTTGTGCTGTCTGTCATGAAGATCTTTTGGTCCGTACACAGACCGTACACAGGTGGGCGTAGTCTCTGTGACCTCACCCAGAGGATGGTGAAGAGCCGTTGTGAAGCTGCTGCCTTGGTAGTCCAGTTAAAGGGTTCATATGATGAAGGTTGAGCTCGTTTGAACTTCTTCAGGTACTGTTGGCTGATTTCATTTACAGCAATGCATCATGGTCTATAAGATCATCACGTTTGTTTTCAGCTCGTGACTTTTTATTCATCTGAAGAAGGCGGGACAGGATGTAACTAAAGCTGTCAGAGTAATGTAATGGAGTACAAGAGCAGCAGTGTATCTGCGTTGTAGTGCTGACTCCTGACCACTGGGGGGCGCCAGGAGCCTGTAAATATCTTACGTCCATCCTCACAGCAGAGGTCTGCTGATGCTCCTGATACAACAGAGCGAGTCATCTGATTGGACAAGAGTCATGGCTGCACTGTACATACAGCAGCAGCTCAGTCTGTAGGGATTTGTCTTTGAACCAGAGGGTGGACCACAGTGTGGAGGGTGGACCACAGTATGGAGGGTGGATCACAGTGTGGAGGGTGGACCACAGTGTGGAGGGTGGACCACAGTATGGAGGGTGGATCACAGTGTGGAGGGTGGACCACAGTGTGGAGGGTGGACCACAGTGTGGAGGGTGGATCACAGTGTGGAGGGTGGACCACAGTGTGGAGGGTGGACCACAGTGTGGAGGGTGGACCACAGTGTGGAGGGTGGACCACAGTATGGAGGGTGGATCACAGTGTGGAGGGTGGACCACAGTATGGAGGGTGGACCACAGTATGGAGGGTGGATCACAGTGTGGAGGGTGGACCACAGTGTGGAGGGTGGATCACAGTGTGGAGGGTGGACCACAGTATGGAGGGTGACCACAGTGTAGAGGGTGGACTGGTAGCTGGAGAGGTGCCATTTCACCTCCTAGGCACTGCCGAGGTGCCCTTGAGCAAGCCACTGAACCCCTAACTGCTGCCAGGGCACCGTTCTGTGGGATTTTAGCCTTTTTTTCAATCATTACTGTAGTAACTACCCAGTTTCCTTGTTAGGGCTAGCGTGTAACATTAAGGCTAACATTAGTGCTAATGTTAGGGCTAGCATGTAACATTGGGGCTAACATTAAGGATAACATTAGCACTAACTCAGTTGGTCAGTCGTAGCAGCAGAGGTGAATTTGTTCACGGCACCCGGTGTTGTATAAAGCTATGAATTTAGTATTAGTTAATGTGAAATAAACTTTTCTGGTCACTCTGGGCGTTGGATCGATCTGACAGAACAGAATAAACTTCCTGTTTTCAAGCTGGACTCTAACTGGAGGCCTCTGTGTGGATTTTATACCAAAGATGATCATAACTAATACATTTATTTATTTATGAAACCAGGGTCAGCTAGCTACAGTAGCTTCTGTCTGGTTTGATCCACCAGCTGACCAGTCACGCTTCAGACGGATTTCAGACTGTCCCCTCAATTAGCATACAGACACAGAAATGAATGATGTACTTATTTTTATTTATTCATACTTTCATCATCACCACAAATGCTCTTAAATAATGTGGATTCATCCACAGCTGAAAATAGTCCCCTACAGAAGCTCCTGTTTGTTTGTCTTCAGCAGGAACCACCACCATGCCGATGTGTCCGAATGTTCTTCACCATGAAAAGCAAACTGGGTGAAGCTTCTTTGTGCTGCTGTTATCATAGCAACGCGACCTTGACGGAACATGAAACTGAAGTATTTGTTACCCGGCAACAGCAGCCTGTTAACAGCAGACGACGACGACCACAGTGATGATGGAGGCGGCAAGTGACGAGGAGGATGAGGATGGATGTGATGAAGACACTGAGCCTTGTATTGATGATGATGATGAATCTCACTGGATGTCCCACAGACTGTCTAAAACCTGGACGTAGTCTCCGTGACATCCCCGCAGACTGTCTAAAACCTGGACGTAGTCTCTGTGACGTCCCCGCAGACTGTCTAAAACCTGGATGTAGTCTCCGTGACATCCCCGCAGACTGTCTAAAACCTGGACGTAGTCTCTGTGACGTCCCCGCAGACTGTCTAAAACCTGGACGTAGTCTCCGTGACGTCCCCGCAGACTGTCTAAAATCTGGACGTAGTCTCTGTGACGTCCCCGCAGACTGTCTGTAAACATGTTTATTTCTGCTGTGAAGTTGGACATTTTAACATGGGGACTTATGGAGACTGATTCACTTCTGGATCCAGCCTCAAGTGGACGACAAGAGGAACTGCAGTTTGTGGCTTTTTTCTGACTCTGGTGTATTATGTGGAGTATCTCTACCTGAACCTGAACCTCGGACCTATGGTGGGCTCACCACGGTCAGCTGTTCCTTCAGTGATGATGATGATGATGATGAAGATGAGGAAACACACTGGACTCCATGTTTCTGTTGGTTTGTTCGTTTATTGACGAGCTCCATGCAGAACGAAGAAACATTAACGTGCACAGCCATGTGTGCTACTCAGAGCTCAGCTCACACCGAGCTGGTGTGTTTGTTTTGATCTGTACAGTTCAGGACACATATCCCACAATGCATCAGTTCAACTCTACCTGTGCTTTCTTTGTTTTCACGTCACCGAAACATCAGAATGAAAATTATATAATAAAGTTCATTCAGAAGATTTACAATCATTTCATAGAAAAATGACATCAGGACACGTCGATCCGCCATCGAAATCTGGCTTCTGCTCTAAAATATATATTCATATGTTCATATACACACTGTGATGTAAGACAGCGCGGCATGAAGAGGTAGACAGATAGAAAAATAGAGATATGTTACAAACATGGAGCTCCTCGTGACGTCCAATAGAAAGACATAAAAATATCAAAGAACACGACGTCACGTCTTCACGTCCTCATGCAGAAGAATCAATATGGTACAAGCAAAAATGTCCCTTCAGGTGGACAGGCTGCTCCTGGAAGACCAGCACAGACCAGCACAGACCTCCAGTCACAGAAGCTTCTTGGTTAAAGTTCACAGCACCGCGATGATCCGGAGGTTCAACCAGCCGGTCCAGGATCAGACCTGGACCCTCGTCTTCATCGGCTCCCATAATCCTCCTGTGAACTGCACACATGCGCCATGACACGAGCCACAATCTGAACTTTAAAGTCCCCGCCCCCTTTGGGCACCTTTAAAAACAGCATTTCCTCTTCCTGGCTCCAGGTACAGTGTGACGTCACGTCTCTCACTGACGGTTTCCGTTTAAAATCCTGAACTTGTTTCCACAGCGGCCTCACCGCTCGCGTTCAGACGCCAGGCGCGTTCACGGCCAGGGAGTAAGCGGCCATCATCTGCGCGCGCAGCTGCTGCTTGACGTGCACGCGCCCGTGCCTCTTCCTCTCGTCGCTGCGCGCGAAGCGCTTCCCGCACACGTCGCACGAGAAGGGCTTCTCCCCCGTGTGCGTGCGCGTGTGCGTGGTCAGGTGGTCGCTGCGGCTGAAGCTGCGCGCGCAGATGGCGCACTGGAAGGGCTTCTGCCCCGTGTGGATACGCACGTGCCTGTTGAGCTCGTCCGAGCGCGAGAAGCGGCGCTCGCAGCCCTGCACGGAGCACGGGAACGGCTTCACTTTGAGGCCGCTCTTGGCGGGAGCTCTCCTGCCCCCGCGTGGCACTTTGGGTGCTCCTGTCGTCGCGTGCACGCCGCTGATGTTGACTATCGGGAACGCGCCCTGCAGGAGGGAGTTGAGGAGGTGGGCGTCCAGGGTGGAGGGGAGGGGGGAGGGAGAGAAGTGCAGGCTGCTCCCGCTCTGCACGAGCTCCGTCTTGACTGCCGGTCTGCTGATGACGTAGCTGCCGGGGTCTCCCCCGGTAACCGGGGGGGCAGCCGCCAAACTCTTCAGCCAGTCCTCCAGCCCCAGCGGCTCCTGCTTCACTTCACAGCCGGGCTTCAGCTCGCCCTGGCCGGCCTCGGAGCTCAGCAGAGAGTCGATGAAATCAGCCACATCCACCTGTTGTTGCTCCAGAGCCGACAGCGGGAGGAGAGAGTCGGCGCTGGCCGGGTACAAAGCATCATTCCCGGTCATTGAAGATTGTCCACACCCGCTGCTGCAGCTGGAGGTCACAAACTCGGTCTTAACGACCACCGGGTGTGAAACGGAGGCGGGAGGCAGCTGCTGGGCTGCGGGCAGGGGAGGAGGACATGGAGGAGATGGAGCGAAGAGCGGGGGCGAGGTGGATGCTGTGGCCGCGGAGGTGGTGTCGCCCTGCTGCTCCATCTCGGTGCAGATCCCGACGATCTCCGTGATCATGTTGAGGATCGCGTCGGCGGTGCTGCTCAGCCCCGCTGCTGCCGGCACCGGCTCCTGGGGCTCCGTGAAGAAACTGCCGGTGTAGCCGAGGGAGGGAGAGAGCGTGTCCGAGGAGCAGTCGCTGAAGTCGGAGAAGAAGTCCGAGTCAGAGGCGTCAGTTCCCGGAGAGAAGACTGAGGAGAGAAGGGGGGGAGGAGGGGGTGAGGTTACTGTCACCAACACATTAGCATCAACACACATTCAGCTGATCGATGAACACACACTCAGCTAATCACTGATCGATGAACACACCTGGGCAGAAAGGTGACCCCACGTCAGAGTCCTCCGCTCCTTCGCTGCGGCTCGATCCCACGCTGTCCACCCAGGCGCTGCACGCGTCCTCAAACTCCGACATGAAGCTGTCCTCGCGCTCCAGAAGCATTGCGGGTGACACCTGTGTGTGTGTGTGCGTGTGTGTGCGTTAAACGGGGATTCCCTCGTTATTAATCCGTGCCCGGAGCTCTGTGTGTCGGTGTCGGTGGCAGTGATGCTCGTTGATGCTCTCTGAGTCTCCGCCGTCCTTTTTATACTCTCCGTCTCTTAGGTAACTCCAGGCCGGGCCTCATTGGTCGGCACAGGCGCGAGGGATTCCCTCCCGCCGCGAGCTTTCGTAGCTGCCCAAACATGGGCTGCATCCGGTTGTGACGTGCGGGTATCCCCATACCATAAAAGGACAGGCGGGAGAGCGACGTAGACACACGGAGAGGAGAGAGGGGGTTTCCTCCACTGCGGCACCGCAGAGCGCGGAGAGATTATACAAGCTGCTGCGGGGCCGTGCGGGGAGTGCGGCACAGGGTGCACAGGTGCAGGTTTGCCCTGAGTTTAGCCCCACAGGCAGAGAGTTTGATTGTTGTGTGTGTGTGTGTGTGTGTGCGTGTCGCAGCTCTGCAGTGCTGCAGACAGAGATGATCACACATGTCACACTCCAACATCCACCATCAGCCTCTGTCTCTGGGATGTTGTCGCCATGGAAACGGGAGAAGAGATTCAGGCCTTACATAAAAAGACAGAAATAGAAGCTCCGCTTTATTTTTCAACTATACACACAGCAACATTTAGAGAACCCCTCGCCTCACCGCGAAGGTCCCATGTGGGACATCACAGAGACTACGTCCAGGTTTTAGACAGTCTGCGGGGACGTCACGGAGACTACGTCCAGGTTTTAGACAGTCTGTGGGACATCACAGAGACTACGTCCAGGTTTTAGACAGTCTGCGGGGACGTCACGGAGACTACGTCCAGGTTTTAGACAGTCTGCGGGGACGTCACGGAGACTACGTCCAGGTTTTAGACAGTCTGCGGGGACGTCACAGAGACTACGTCCAGGTTTTAGACAGTCTGCGTGGACGTCACGGAGACTACGTCCAGGTTTTAGACAGTCTGTGGGGACGTCACGGAGACTACGTCCAGGTTTTAGACAGTCTGCGGGGACGTCACGGAGACTACGTCCAGGTTTTAGACAGTCTGTGGGGACGTCACAGAGACTACATCCAGGTTTTAGACAGTCTGCGTGGACGTCACGGAGACTACGTCCAGGTTTTAGACAGTCTGTGGGGACGTCACGGAGACTACGTCCAGGTTTTAGACAGTCTGCGTGGACGTCACAGAGACTACATCCAGGTTTTAGACAGTCTGCGTGGACGTCACGGAGACTACGTCCAGGTTTTAGACAGTCTGTGGGGACGTCACGGAGACTACATCCAGGTTTTAGACAGTCTGCGTGGACGTCACGGAGACTACGTCCAGGTTTTAGAGAGTCTGTGGGGACGTCACGGAGACTACGTCCAGGTTTTAGACAGTCTGCGTGGACGTCACGGAGACTACGTCCAGGTTTTAGACAGTCTGTGGGGACGTCACAGAGACTGTGTCCAGGTTTTAGACAGTCTGCGGGGACGTCACGGAGACTACGTCCAAGTTTTAGACAGTCTGCGGGGACGTTTCTGGTGGAAACGTTACATAACGTTGTTTTAACGTCTGACTGACAGAAATATAAAGTGAGTCAGCTGCTGAAGATGAAACTGAAGGCCAAAGAGTTTCTGACGCCATGACAGTGTGTGTGTGTGTGTGTGTGTGTGTGTTATTTCTAACAGGTGGAGGGAACAGAAGGTGGCACAGCGCCATGGCAACAGCCTCTCTTACCTCGCCCACACACACACACACACACACACACATTTCCATCATTCTCATGTGATGTGTCGTCCTCCATCAGCCTGGTCGCCTGATCGTAAGCAGCACCTGAAGGTGGAGGCGAACAGTGTCAGCAGGTGGAGCAGGTTTCAGTCATCCTCCATGTCAGTGCTCAAAGCTGCAGTTCTTGTTGATGTTGTTAGCCTGCATATGTTACTAAGTAGTTAGCTAGCATGTTGCTACAAAGCAAATCTCTTGCTAACTAGCTGGTTAGTTAGTTACAGAGACAAACTCGAGCTAACTGACCGTGACGATGCTCGTGATGCAGTCTCTGATAGGACGGACCACGCTGACGAGGTCACCACAACCTGATAACATCAAGGCTGGTGGACCAAGATAAACACACACTAATAAACACACGTACATGGTCAGGGTGAGGGCGCGCACACACACACACACACACACACACACACCTGACCTCTCCAAGGTCTCTCCACAGGAGACATTTAAAGCCGGACTCTTCAGCTTCCCTCTTCATTTCATCTCAGCCATGTTCACTCGTCTCCTCTCCTCTCTCACTACCTTTATCTGTCCTCCCTCCATCTCCTCCTCCTCCCTCCTCCTCCTCATCTTCTTCATCGTCGTGGCTGTCGTCCTCTTCCTGATCACCCACCGGTCCGTTCCACCTCCTCCGGCTCGGGTCTCCATCCCCTGCCTGCCCTGGCTGCCTGTCCTGGGCAGCCTGCCCTGGCTGGGAGGAGGCCTCCCTCCACACCTCCTCTTCATGGAGCTGGCCCACAGGTGAGAAGCGTTATTTTAATGTTAGACCAACGTTACTTTAATGTTATAACAGTGTTATTTAAATGTTAGTCCAACGTTATTTTAATGTTAGACCAACGTTACTTTAATGTTAGATCAGCGTTATTTAACTGTTGGACCAACGTTATTTTAATGTTATTCTAACGTTATTTTAATGTTAGACCAACGTTATTTTAATGTTATTCCAACGTTACTTTAATGTTAGATCAGTGTTATTTAACTGTTAGACCAACGTTATTTTAATGTTATTCCAACGTTACTTTAATGTTAGATCAGCGTTATTTAACTGTTGGACCAACGTTATTTTAATGTTATTCTAACGTTATTTTAATGTTAGACCAATGTTATTTTAATGTTAGTCCAACGTTACTTTAATGTTAGATCAGCGTTATTTAACTGTTGGACCAACGTTATTTTAATGTTAGACCAATGTTATTTTAATGTTAGTCCAACGTTACTTTAATGTTAGATCAGCGTTATTTAACTGTTGGACCGTTATTTTAATGTTATTCTAACGTTATTTTAATGTTAGACCAACGTTATTTTAATGTTATTCCAACGTTACTTTAATGTTAGTCCAACGTTACTTTAATGTTAGATCAGCGTTATTTAACTGTTGGACCAACGTTATTTTAATGTTAGACCAACGTTATTTTAATGTTAGACCAACGTTATTTTAATGTTATTCCAACGTTACTTTAATGTTAGATCAGCGTTATTTAACTGTTGGACCAACGTTATTTTAATGTTAGACCAATGTTATTTTAATGTTAGTCCAACGTTACTTTAATGTTAGTCCAACGTTACTTTAATGTTAGATCAGCGTTATTTAACTGTTGGACCAACGTTATTTTAATGTTATTCTAACGTTATTTTAATGTTAGACCAACGTTATTTTAATGTTATTCCAACGTTACTTTAATGTTAGTCCAACGTTACTTTAATGTTAGATCAGCGTTATTTAACTGTTGGACCAACGTTATTTTAATGTTATTCTAACGTTATTTTAATGTTAGACCAACGTTATTTTAATGTTATTCCAACGTTACTTTAATGTTAGTCCAACGTTACTTTAATGTTAGATCAGCGTTATTTAACTGTTGGACCAACGTTATTTTAATGTTATTCTAACGTTATTTTAATGTTAGACCAACGTTATTTTAATGTTATTCCAACGTTACTTTAATGTTAGTCCAATGTTACTTTAATGTTAGATCAGCGTTATTTAACTGTTGGACCAACGTTATTTTAATGTTAGACCAACGTTATTTTAATGTTAGTCCAACGTTAAACACTGACTCTGAACACTGTCTTCAGGTACGGCTCTCTGTTTGCGCTCTACCTCGGTCCTCACTACACTGTGGTGGTAAACGACCATCAACACGCCCGAGAGGTTCTACTGCAGAGAGGGAGAGACTTCGCTGGACGACCGAGCATGGTGAGACGTGGAGAGAGAGGGTGGTCATGTGATGGCGTGAGATGCTGCTCGTTGTCGGTCTCCATGATGTCCCCGCAGACTGTCTAAAACCTGGACGTAGTCTCCGTGACATGACATTCATTTTTTAACATGTCTTCTGCAGGTGACCACCAGCCTGCTGACCAGAGGAGGTAAAGACATCGCATTTTCCGACTACTCTCCTCTCTGGAAGTCACACCGTCACCTCGTCCACAACTCCTTCACACTGTTTGGAGAAGGAACCAGTCGACTACAGGACATTGGTACTTTTCTTCATCCATCAGCTGCAGAACAAATTAATTCACAAAGAAATTCAGAAAATAACTTTAAAAGGAACAGACTGCGCAGCAGCTTGTTCCTCACGTTTTTCATGTTCTACTTGTTCTTCTTGTTCCTCGTGTTCTTGTCAAACCTTTGTTATATTCCACGTTATGTCTCTCCAGTTCTGTCCTCAGTGGATAGTTTGTGTGCTGAGTTGTTGTCCAGTAGGTCGCGTGGCTTCGACCCGTCTTCGGCAGTGACTAGGGCTGTCACCAATGTCGTGTGCACGCTGGTGTTCAGCGCCACCTATCGTCACGACGATGCTGAACTGCAGGAGGTGATCCGATACAACGATGGTATCGTGCAGACAATTGCCCAAGGAGGACTGGTGGACATTTACCCCTGGATGAAGGTAAATCCAACCTAAAGCTATATAAGATGTGTGTGTGTGTGTGTGTGTGTGTACTGGTCCTTTTTGAACTGGACGTATGTCTCTGTGTCTCAGGTCTTTCCTAACAAGTGTCTCAGTAAACTGAAGGAGTGTATCACCATCAGAGACCGACTGCTGTCACACAAACTGGAGGAGCACAAGGTAATTTCATTCTCACATGTCCTGCAGGTGGCGCTAGAGGAGAGCGTGTCTCGTTTATTCACAGAATATAATCTTCATAACTCCATGAATGTGATGAAAACAGTTCATTTGCACATTTTCTCTGATTTATCGCGATCAAACATTTGTGACCATACCATGACCATACTAATAAATTACACAGATTATTCCTATTTTTATACAAGAAAAATACACAATGTGAAAAATAAAGTGAAAATCTAAAATTTCAAATATATAAAACAAAAAAATTCATAGTTCTTCTTATTCTTAAAGTTCTTCATGTTCCTCATGTTCTTAAAGTTCTTAAAGTTCTTTATGTTCCTCATGTTCTTAAAGTTCTTAAAGTTCTTCATGTTCCTCATGTTCTTAAAGTTCTTCATGTTCCTCATGTTCCTCATGTTCTTAAAGTTCTTTATGTTCCTCATGTTCTTAAAGTTCTTAAAGTTCTTCATGTTCCTCATGTTCTTCTTGCTCTTAAAGTTCTTCATGTTCCTCGTGTTCTTAAAGTTCTTAAAGTTCTTCATGTTCCTCATGTTCTTCTTGCTCTTAAAGTTCTTCATGTTCCTCATGTTCTTAAAGTTCTTAAAGTTCTTTATGTTCCTCATGTTCTTAAAGTTCTTAAAGTTCTTCATGTTCCTCATGTTCTTAAAGTTCTTAAAGTTCTTCAAGTTCTTCATGTTCCTCATGTTCTTAAAGTTCTTAAAGTTCTTCATGTTCCTCATGTTCTTAAAGTTCTTAAAGTTCTTTATGTTCCTCATGTTCTTCTTGCTCTTAAAGTTCTTCATGTTCCTCATGTTCTTAAAGTTCTTAAAGTTCTTTATGTTCCTCATGTTCCTCATGTTCTTGCTCTTAAAGTTCTTCATGTTCCTCATGTTCTTCTTGTTCTTCTTGCTCTTAAAGTTCTTCATGTTCTTCAACAAAAACTTAAATTTAGCTGCAGAGCAGTGAGAAGTTTAACAGCTGAGCTGGCCTGACAGTGACATTACAGTGTGATTGATGGCCTGAAGAAGTGTGAACACACTGTGTTGTGGCTTCTCCTGATGGTGGTGTAGATGTTCTGTAGTGATGGGAAGGCTGCCAGGTTTCATCACACGTTGGAGAGCCTTCCTGTCCTGAGCTACAGTGTAACTGAGCTGGTGATGATCTCTCGACTTAGATCTGTAGAAGTTGCTGAGGATGTCCTCAGCCTCCTCAACAAGTCCAGTCTCTGCTGGACCTTCTTCAGGAGCTGGTGGGTGTGGTGAGACCAGCTGAGTTCCTCACTGATGTAGGTCAAAGGTTTCCACCCTCTCCACCTCCGTCTCACCGATGTACAGTGAGGGGTGCTGCTCCCTCCTCGGATCAATCATCTCCTTGTACGCCGTCTCCACCACTGATCAGTCCGATGACCGCGGTGTCGTCCACAAACACATTCAGGTGTTGGTCTGTGAGGTCACGCAGTTGTGGGTGAAGAGGGCGTAGAGCGCCCTGTGCTCACTGTGTTCTGATGTCAGGTCTCTGTCTGACAGGAAGTCCACACCTTGTGGAGTCTGTGTATAGTTTATAGGGAGCCGGGAATCAAACCAGCGATCCTCTCATTACTGCTACTTCATATCAAACTAATCCAATTTAAAGGAGGTTGGACTCGTGTTTATAAAACCTCAGTAAGATGAACTCATCGTAGAAATCTGCATCACTTCTGTGACCTGTATCCAGGCCTCGCTGGGTGACGGCGACCCCCGTGACCTTCTGGATGCCTTGCTAAAAGGCCAGATGGACAGCGGGCGGGGTCAAAAGTCATGTAGGTCGGAGGACGAGAGGATCACAGATGACCACGTCCTGATGACAGCAGCTGAGGCTTTTGGAGCTGGAGTTGAGACGACGTCCACCACCCTGCTGTGGATCCTGGCTTATCTGCTGCACCACCCGGAGGTAAAATGATCAAACTTACTTGTTATATTATATGTGAACTATTAATGACACAATAACATGAAATCATGCCCGTACAGGTTCAGGAGCGCGTGCAGAAGGAGTTGGATGAACAGGTGGGTGCTGAGCGACCGGTGTATATGTCAGACCGTGGCCGGCTGCCGTACCTGGACTGTGTCATCAATGAGGGGATGAGGATTCGACCGGTCAGCCCTGTGCTCATCCCACACACCGCCATGACCGACAGCAGGTTAGCCTTCACTTCGCTAGCCAGAAAATCAAACCAACAACATTCTGTAACTCTAATAAACAGACTTTACCTCCTGTTGATCTACACTGACCTGTGATCAGGTGAATGGTGTCTCTGTCATCCGTACGTCTGTTCTCACACTATGTAACTTTGGGCTCCGGGTCGGGAGAAGTACGTAACGCTTTACGGCACTAAGTCACACACCACCAACTATTTCACTGATTTTGGTGAAACTGGATCATATTTTATGGAGAAAATGTTTTCTGGTTTTCCCTCTGATGTCCTCCGGCTGCTCCGCCTCAACTCTCTGTGATTTACAGAGTTTCCTGATGGACAGTGAAGTAAACTGCTGACAGCTGTAGCTGCTGTTAGCTCATGTTAGCTCAGTTTGTTAGCTGCTGTTAGCTAATGTTAGCTCAGTTTGTTAGCTGCTGTTAGCTCATGTTAGCTCAGTTTGTTAGCTGCTGTTAGCTCATGTTAGCTCAGTTTGTTAGCTGCTGTTGGCTAATGTTAGCTCAGTTTGTTAGCTGCTGTTAGCTCATGTTAGCTCAGTTTGTTAGTTGCTGTTAGCTCATGTTAGCTCAGTTTGTTAGCTGCTGTTAGCTAATGTTACCTACATTTGTTAGTGTTTGCTAAGATTGTTAGCCACTGTCAGCTAATGTTAGCTCAGTTTGTTAGCTGAGTTGTGGTCAAAGGAGGTATTCATGTCGAGACTGCTGTTGGACTAGTCAGTAATATTAGCTGGCTGCTAGTTTTAGAATAAGTAATGTAATCCGAACAAATACTCAAGTACAGCTGAACACATTTACCACAGTGGGATTACACAGACAACAAACTGTGAAAATATTAATGTGACAGATTAATCAGTAATGAAATTAACGGGTAGTTGCAGGCCTGTTGACTCTCTCTCTTTCTCTCTCATAGTATTGGAGGTCACTCTGTCAGTTGTGGCACTCGGGTCTTGGTCAACATGTGGTCGATTCACCACGACCCCCGACACTGGGACAAACCCGACCTGTTCAACCCAGGTGAAACAAACACATCCACCTTGTCGGAAATATCCAACTTTCACAATAGCACCTGAACTAACCACCTCCCTGTTTTCCCACCTTCCCAGATCGTTTCCTTGACGACCAGGGCCAGCGGGTCACACCCTCCTGCTTCCTGCCGTTCGGGGCGGGACCACGAGTCTGCGTCGGCGAATCGTTGGCCCGGCTGGAGCTCTTTCTGTTCTTGTCCTCTCTGCTCCAGCGAATGAGCTTCAAGCTGCCGGACGGGGCTCCCCTGCCCAACCTGCAGGGGCGGCTGGGCGTGGTCTTACAGCCGTTACCTTATAAGGTCGCTGTCACTCCGAGGGCAGGGTGGTAATTAAAGAGGGTGTTCAATGTTTTTACATGTTAGCTAAGAGCTCCGTGTAGCACCATGTATGAAGAGGAACTGTTTTACACAGATGTCAATAAAGAGCTTCATCTTCAAATGAAGGTAAATAAATTACAAGTTAGCTAAATGTCTTATATAAAATCTTCCCATTCAGTCCAATAGAGGAGATTACGTAACTAATTAGCAGACATCATCGTCAAACAAACACTGTAAATTATAAAAGAACAATATGTGATAGTGATGTGTCGTTCACGAGACGTTATTTTTTAATGTTTTGTAAAGTAATACAGTGCACTACGAGTGCTCCATGCATGCAGTGACTGAATGTCGTGTGCGTGTTGTGCAACCAGTCACGTGAGGTTAGACAGGGATACCACCAAGCAGCGAAGAGTGGGGGGTCCAGCATAGCAGCGCTCATTGGTTCACAGACCGTTGTCTGTAAATGTAATGGAAACAACTGGCTACAGCAATTTATTGATATTTTTACTTTTGAATACTTCAGTACAAAGGATGTTTTGAATAAGTGAAGTGATACATGAGTACACATACAAATCATAAGTCCAAACTGGCTGAATTGTAAAAGGTGGTAACATGAAGAGCTGTTTGGGATGGTGATCGACTCCCCTCGAAAAACAAACAAACAAAAAAACAGCTCGCGGACGGGAGCCGGCTCTCATTAGAAGAGCGGCTCTTTGAACCGGCTCGTTCGCGACCGACACATCACTAGTTTGGGAGTCGAAAGAGCCGGCTCACTAAAAAGAACCGAACTTCCCGTCACTAATATGTAACTGTACATCTAACACTGACGTGTAGTGGTTAAAAGGTGGAACTGCAGTCAAAATACTGGAGAGACTCTGAAGCTTCAACATGTTTTATACGATGAAGCAGCTTCTACGTCTCAGAGAAGTTTCATTTGGTTTGACGATAAATCAAACGTGCAGAATAAACTCCTCTATAGACTTCACTACAGCAAACATCTCAGTGATGTGGTCGTCGTGAATATGCCACATAATGTTCCTTTAAGTACTTGAAAACAAGAAAATATATAATATAAAAAATCGAATGGATGAAATATGTTCAACATGATCTAGAAATAAAGATTTCCAATTTAAAGATGAATTCTGATTTTGACATTTTTTAAATCAAATAATAATTCATGTCCTGTGTGTGTTTGTGCTTCACAAACGCACACACACACAGCTGGTAGATTTAACAATTTTATTCAGTATATCTTCACACACTTTTAGAACAGGCTGGTTTAGTTAGATCACACACATACACACACACACACACTATTAATTTAGTCATACTAATAATTAGCATTGTTATCATCATCATCATAATATTAAGGGACTTTAAAGACTAATCTTTTCTCTGCTTCCTTCAACTCTGACACAAACCTCATGCAAACAGGAAGGACAGGAGAGAAGAGATAGAAACTTCTTTAGACAGACGGGGAGGAAACATACAGACGTTTTAGTCACAGGTGAAGCTGCTCCTCATCGGGCAGGTGAAAGTTGATCCGTCACGTTTAACGGAGACGAGATTCAGAGTTGTCTAAAACTTTGACTGGGTTCACATTTCAGGATTGGCAGCCGGTGGTCATCTCAGAAAGAGACGTCCTTTAAGCACTGTGTCTAATAGGTGAAGTTCATACGATGAGTTTTCTTGAACAAGCCCTCCGTCAGCTCCTGACCTCGATGACTAAATCTGCATTGTTTCTTTAGACGTTAGGACTGAATCTGATGGGACCAAAGCTGGGTCAGCTGGGTCAGTTGAAGTTGAATATTTGTAACCAACATCAGCAACCGATGACGTTACTTGTGTGCTACTGGTTGGCGTCCATGTTTGGTTACTGACCAGCGGTTCGGTCAGTTGTCTGGTGTGTTTAGCAGTCGTTCATGTGTGTTTGGGTTTGACTATCCTACGCTTTATGTTCAGAAGAGGTCAATAAACTCAGTTATACTTTTAGATAATGATTTAAAGACTCAATTCTTTGTTACCAAATCTGTTAATGTGAATCCAGTCAGTGTGAAAACTCTTCAGCTCTTCAGAGAGAACCACTTTTAAAGAACTTTTCTTTGAATGAGGGTTTCCAAACGTTAGACCAGCCCTGATATCAGCCTCGTGTTCGGAGATCAGCCAAGCTGAGTGTCTTCATGGAACTTGCTTCACTGCACAAGTTCTCAAAGGAGGAAATGATTTCCAACACTAAGACGCTCGCCTCTTCCAGACAGTGTCAGCACTCTGCCGGTACTGTGAGGAAGCTGTTTCCCTTCATGAGGCTGGTCTCAGAGCTGCCCGAGATACAGACAGATTTCTGCAGTCATTCCGGTCAAAAGTCCACTCACACAGAGCAACAACAGCTCTATCTAATGCTAAGTAGTAACAGTTGTCAAGTAGAAATGGCACTCTGTAACCATGGAGATACAGTGGGGAGAACAAGTATTTGATACACTGCCGATTTTGCAGGTTTTCCCACTTACAAAGCATGTAGAAGTCTGTAATTTTTATCATAGGTACTCTTCAACTGTGAGTGACGGAATCTAAAACAAAAATCCAGAAAATCACATTGTATGATTTTTAAGTAATTAATTTGCATTTTATTGCATGACATAAGTATTTGGTACATCAGAAAAACAGAACTTAATATTTGGTACAGAAACCTTTGTTTGCAATTACAGAGATCAGACGTTTCCTGTAGTTCTTGACCAGGTTTGCACACACTGCAGCAGGGATTTTGGCCCACTCCTCCATACACATCTTCTCCAGATCCTTCAGGTTTCGGGGCTGTCGCTGGGCAATACGGACTTTCAGCTCCCTCCAAAGATTTTCTATTGGGTTCAGGTCTGGAGACTGGCTAGGCCACTCCAGGACCTTGAGATGCTTCTTACGGAGCCACTCCTTAGTTGCCCTGGCTGTGTGTTTTGGGTCGTTGTCATGCTGGAAGACCCAGCCACGACCCATCTTCAATGCTCTTACTGAGGGAAGGAGGTTGTTGGCCAAGATCTCGCGATACATGGCCCCATCCATCCTCCCCTCAATACGGTGCAGTCTTCCTGTCCTCTTTGCAGAAAAGCATCCCCAAAGAATGATGTTTCCACCTCCATGCTTCACAGTTGGGATGGTGTTCTTGGGGTTGTACTCATCCTTCTTCTTCCTCCAAACACGGCGAGTGGAGTTTAGACCAAAAAGCTCTATTTTTGTCTCATCAGACCACATGACCTTCTCCCATTCCTCCTCTGGATCATCCAGATGGTCATTGGCAAACTTCAGACGGGCCTGGACATGCGCTGGCTTGAGCAGGGGGACCTTGCGTGCGCTACAGGATTTTAATCCATGACGGCGTAGTGTGTTACTAACGGTTTTCTTTGCGACTGTGGTCCCAGCTCTCTTCAGGTCATTGACCAGGTCCTGCCATGTAGTTCTGGGCTGATCCTTCACCCTCCTCATGCTCATTGATGCCCCACGAGGTGAGATCTTGCATGGAGCCCCAGACCGAGGGAGATTGACCGTCATCTTGAACTTCTTCCATTTTCTAATAATTGCGCCAACAGTTGTTGCCTTCTCACCAAGCTGCTTGCCTATTGTCCTGTAGCCCATCCCAGCCTTGTGCAGGTCTACAATTTTGTCTCTGATGTCCTTACACAGCTCTCTGGTCTTGGCCATTGTGGAGAGGTTGGAGTCTGTTTGATTGAGTGTGTGGACAGGTGTCTTTTATACAGGTAACAAGTTCAAACAGGTGCAATTAATACAGGTAATGAGTGAAGAACAGGAAGGCTTCTTAAAGAAAAACTAACAGGTCTGTGAGAGCCGGAATTCTTACTGGTTGGTAGGTGATCAAATACTTATGTCATGCAATAAAATGCAAATTAATTATTTAAAAATCATACAGTATGATTTTCTGGATTTTTGTTTTAGATTCCGTCTCTCACAGTTGAAGTGTACCTATGATAGAAATTACAGACTTCTACATGCTTTGTAAGTGGGAAAACCTGCAAAATCGGCAGTGTATCAAATACTTGTTCTCCCCACTGTATATAACCTTATTAGTTCAGGTAAACAAAAAACACCATCAACCACAACATCAACGGCTCGGTATCAACCCGGAGGTCCTTCAGCCTCTACGAGCTCTCAAGCTTCGGTCCACAGGTGAAACATCTGGGCTGCTGTCGTGTAAACCTCAGAGTCTGAGATGAATGAAAGACGCCATCAAAGAATCTGCTGGAGCTGCTCAAAACCAGATTCATGTACCACAAAGGGTTAAAAAACATTTTATCCGTCCATGTATGAATCCAATCTGGTGTATTTTGGTTCGCTCTGTTGCTGCCTTTCCGTGGCAGGACAAGTCCGTGTTGTAATGCAGCATGGACACAGGGTTTAAGGATCAGTCTCTTTCATTTAGACGACCATCAGATGACCAGTGTTTGTCCTAGTTACAGAGGAACCTGAATGCATCACAGCCTCAAGCTCCCGTCTTTACTTGAACTGTCCAAGAGTTCTGGTTCTGGAACTCCTTCTCTCATTGGCTAAAGGTCAGGCTTTTCTTGCTCTGGCATCTGTGTGAAACGTCTGTGAAACTTTGTAACGCAGTAAAAAAAAAGAAAAGAAAAAGTGCACTTTGTGGGAGCAGGTGTGAAAAACTGTGACAGAAAAAGGTGAAACATCTCGTTTCTCCACTCCAACCAACTTCTACATTCAATCTGACAGCGTCCCTGTGACAATGTGGTCTATGGTTTGTTGAAGGTATTTACACACAGACTTTTGCTGATGAAAAATATTGCTCTTCACTAATTTCAGATTCACCGTTATGCATTAAACGACCATTAATAACTAAGAAATATATCCTCCCTTTATGTCTTTCTGTCACAAAATATCAAGGGTTACAACAGGTTACTGTCACTGTACGACCTGAAACATCTGGATGATGTAAATTTAGTCAACTACGACTTCTTGTTGTATCTGAGCTCAAATTCAGATGTAGACAAAGATGGGAACGATGACGTGTTGTCATCATCTCTGTTCTGTTTGGTGCTTTGTTTCTGTTTCCTAAAAGTGCCCATTGTTTATTCCCGTTTATGCAAAAAGCTTCTCTCAGCCGAGAGGCCGACGCACAGAACACCAACTGATCCATCGACACCCTGAAATCTTCCATCAGGATCAAGTTGCCACATCAAATCTGAAAAACTAACCACCTAATTCTGCTCTCCTGACAGACTAATGAATGAATCAGTCTTCCCTCTGTCAGTCAGAGTGAATCATCCTCCCACATTTGTCTTTCTTCATTTCCAAAACAGCCAATTTGTTCCCGGCTCTTTTCCAAATCTCCGTCATCACTGAGGACGAGCGAGCTGTCTTCTGATAAACATTCAACTATTTAAAGTTCTTGTCTTGTTTTGACGGACATACGTAAGAAAGAAACTGTCGTTTCTGTCAGGGAGGCGTAATGCAGCATGGTGACCATGTTTTACGTGGGATGGAGGGAAAGATTCCCACGTCTACGCCAGTGAATGACAGTTGCTTTGTGGATATCAAACTGCATCTATATTGGTCAACAGATCTGAACCGCGAAAAACTGAATAGGCAACTGGTGTCTTATTCTGACAGAGCTAATTGTGTCAACATTGACCTTGTTAGCTAGCTCGCTGCAGCATCTGTACAGCTAACACGCAGCAGCCAGTGGAAGCTAGCTGTTTAATGTTAACATCCATTCCATGGCTAAATAAACCTGCTGGCTGGTCAGCAAGCTTATAATAACCAGTAGTACCAGAAGTACTTAACCACCCAACTGCCAGATGTACGCAGATGTGTTGGTGACAAGGTTATTTAACATCTCTTGATTTCACTAATTAATCTCACTGATCAACCGTTGGTGGCAATAACTGACCAAGGAATGTAAACATAGATGTAAACGACGCAGGAGCACTTCCGTAACATAAGTGGATGTGCAAGTGGCAGATATCTGAACACTTCTCTGTGTTTTTAATATTTCTAGTGTTTTTTTGTACCAGTCGGTTTTGTGTGTTAACGTGGACTTGAACTACAGAGAGCAGTGATTTGCCTTTTTTCTGTAATACTTCATGATACATCGGGTGACCTGTTCAAAAAAAGCCAGGGCTCTCTTGTTTACACTCAGAACAGCTGTTAGCGCTAGGCAGCGTTAGCATACTCTCCGTGTACAGACTGGAGATCCCTGCTGAGGAGACGGGGATGCAGAGCTGATCTAAAGACGGTACAAACCATGAGTACCGTCTGTTCATGAGGAACGTAAGCTCCCTCCACAATAAGATGAGGAGGAGCTAACAGCGCTAACCAGGCTAACAGAGGGAGTTTGACAATTAACTATTAGACTGTTCGGACTGAGAACATTACTGTATGAATCTACAGACACATTACAACAAGCTGTTCATAGCCACTGATCCTCATAAACTCTCCAATATTACCTATTACTATTAAGACTGCTAAGTATTTTACATTGGGATTAAAAAGGGGAGCAGATGTCCTAACATGTCTAACAGTTCTGCAGTGGAACAGTTCGATTTTATCAACCCTGGATTCAATCTGCCGATCCTTAAAGAAAAAAAAACACACCAGGACTCACCAAGCAGAAAAGTTGTGAACTAAAATGACACCTCACAGTTTAAGAAACCACGTTGCAATGAGCTAATGCTTCCTGGTGAATCTCTTACTATTAAACATCCGACATCTATGCTGGCCTGACGACATTTATCGACGTGTCACCTGTCCTCAGCAGACACACAACAATCTCAGAAAACTGTTTTAAGGGTGGACGCCATCCATAACCTCCAGTTATTCCCTTGCATGGGCGATGGACAGTTTGATCCGCCCACTTCTGTCAATTACATTGTCTCCATGACGATAATGACTTTGCCACCATCCTCAGACATTGGCGTAGTGGTGGAGGTGGAGGTGGGGTTACAAAGTATAAGTCCTTCCCCTGTGGTTATCTGACCTCTGGCAGGGCAGTCCACACTGTCATGGAGATCAGTGTTTCCACCTCCTTTTTTATCCCTCTCCACTCCACCACCTCTCCTGCCAATCTCTTTCCTTTTCTCCTCCTCCTCCTCCTCCTGTCCCTCCTCCTCCTCTTCCTCCTCTTCCTCCTCCTCCACCCGACACCTGCACACCTCGATCCCGGAGTCACCAGTAAGTCGCCGGTGTCTGTACTGGCTCTCATCGGCTCCCATGTCCTCATCTTCGTCATCGTCATTGTTATGCTCCTCCTGCTCCTCCTCTCCATCCTCCCAGGTGGGAGGTCCTGGTTCAAAAACATCCACGCAGGGCGAGAAGAGAGTTTGTTTAGGGGGGGACTGAGTAGCACGAGGGGAGGGGGAGAGGGAGGAAGCATGGCCAGAGGAGGATCCACCTTTGTTGGACTGGTGGAGAGCAGTGAGGGGGTCTAGGAGTAAAGCTGGGGCTGGGAGAGAGATAGGAGACAGGGCTGGAAGGGGATGGAGGGAAGGAGGAGAAGGAATGGATGGGGGTGAGGATGGGGAGAGGGCTGCAGGGGGAGACTGAGAGAGAGCAAAAGAAGATTCAGACTCTATGGTTATGGCTGGGCAGGAGTTAGAGGAAGAGGAGGCTGCACGTGTTGAGAAGGTGAGCACTGGGACAGGTGGACCTGATCCAGAACCAACACTAGAGCAAGATCCAGATCCAGAACTAAAATCTACCTGGACATTTGATGGTAAGGGACTGATAAGGTCTGACTCTGACGATTGAGACAAGACCAGAGAAGGACCTGAAATGGCTGGTACTGCAGCTGGCTCTAGACAAGATACAAGACCAGCAACACCTCCTGTGTGTTGGGACAAGCTAGACCTTGGGCTGGTAGGACCCAGGGCTAGACATGACGCAGGTGAATTTTCTGGAATCTGGCAATGGGCTAATGTATGTGAAATGGGTGCTGCATCTGTGGCTAGGGTAAGGTTTGAAGATACTGGGTCTGGATCTTGGGTTAGGTTAGTAGGTACTGCATCTAGAGGTTGGGAAAGGTTTGTATGCACCTGGATCGAAGCTTGGGTAGGGGTTGAGGGTACTGGGATGGAAACTTGGGTAGGAAATGAAGGTACTGGGATGGGAACTTGGGTAGGGTTTGTAGGTACTGGGATGGAAACTTGGGTAGGGTTTGAAGGTACTGGGATGGAAACTTGGGTAGGGTTTGTAGGTACTGGGACTGATGCTTGGGTAGGGTTTGAAGGTACTGGGATGGGAACTTGGGTAGGGTTTGAAGGTACTGGGATGGAAACTTGGGTAGGGTTTGAAGGTACTGGGATGGAAACTTGGGTAGGGTTTGAAGGTACTGGGATGGAAACTTGGGTAGGGTTTGAAGGTACTGGGATGGAAACTTGGGTAGGGTTTGAAGGTACTGGGATGGGAACTTGGGTAGGGTTTGAAGGTACTGGGATGGAAACTTGGGTAGGGTTTGTAGGTACTGGGATGGAAACTTGGGTAGGGTTTGAAGGTACTGGGATGGGAACTTGGGTAGGGTTTGAAGGTACTGGGATGGAAACTTGGGTAGGGTTTGTAGGTACTGGGGCTAGAGCTTCAGTAAGGTTTGAAGGTGCAGTGATTGGCACAAGGCTAGGATTTGGGTCTTGGGTTGGGAGACCAGCAGAGCCTGTTATCAGGGCCAAAGTTCTTCCAACATCTGGGGATAGTACTGAGGTTGGGCTCCTGGAGACATTGGTTGTATCAAAAGTTCTGGTTAGATCAAGGGTTTGGGTAGCTGCAGGGCTGCCATGATTGCTAGTTGTGGGGGTAGAAGGGCCTGACTTTGAGGTTATTTCTGGGGCAGGGATAGTTTCAAGACCAACTGGGCCCTCAATGCTTAGTATTTGGATGGAGGGGAGTGTTGTGTCAATAACACTTGGACTAGGGAGTGTACTTGAGCTACAGGTGCTGACAATTGGGGTACAGGGTACGAGGTCAAGCTGCTGCTTTATGGGGGATGTAGTTACAATAGGAAGAGCCACCTCAGAACTGGGAGAGGGTAGAGAGTGAGGGGAGACTGCCCTGGTAACAACCCCCATAGAAACAATCTGGTTGGTAACCGATGAGTCCGTGGCGATGTGTTCCTGTGCTCCAGCAGAGTTTTCATCACCAGTGTCAATGTCCACTGTGGCGAGCATCCTCTCAGAAACAAACTGTGCCTCATTTACCTCCAAACAGGACGCTGCAGCAGCGATGGTCTCCATGGTGACATCAAGAGTGAGGGGTGTGGCCTCGCTGGGCGTGGTGGCATGGCTTGTGTCAGTCTCATACGTGACAGGTGCTGATAGGGAGGAGCTACATGGAGACGAGGGGCAGCAGGAGTCACAGGAACAACTGGAACTACAGGAAAGAAAACAGGTTTGTTTGCAGTGCATCCCATCCTACAGACAAACAGTAAAACGATAGCAGCAGTAACAACAGTAGCAGTCTTGACGGTATTATCAGTTACAGAAGCATTAATAGTGGCAATAGTAGTCACTGTCGTACTACCAGTAAGGATATTACAAGTACAAAGAAGGAGAAGCAGAAGTAGTACAAAAAAGGTTTAGTAGTAGCCTTGTCGGGCCAGTAGTGGCCTCTAATATTCGAAGAAAGGTCACCACAGGACTCCCAGTAATGTCATCAGTATTTCCCATTGTCACTTTGAATTGCTGCTCCTCCCAACCAAACCTACTGTACACCAGGACATCAACATCAACACTGACTCCCTCTGCCTCGCCCCCACCAGGGTAGAGAGAAACTTCGGAGTCATGATCTTGACTCCATGACCAGCTAACCTTCTCTGATCACATTGCCTGGGTTCCCCAATTAGGCCTTACCTGACTCAACATGCAACCGATCGACTCGATTACCGTTCCGTCCTCCTGACGGGCCTCCCAGCCAACACAGTGAAACCCCTTCAGATGATCCAGTACGTGGCGGTTCGCCTGGTCTTCAACATGTTACCCCGCTGCTCATGGAGCTCCACTGTCTACCTGTAGCAGCCCACATTAATTTCAAATCTCTAACGCTGACTACAAAGTAGTCTCCGGTTCTTGAACGTCCTCATACAGACATATGTTACCTCCTCCAATGAACGCCTGGCTCTGCCACCCGTACGCTCAGGACAATCCAAACTCTTCTCGTCTGTTGTTCCCCGTTGGTGGAACGTCCTACCAGTTCCTACCAGATCAGGGGCGTCCCTCTCTACCTTCACAAACCTCCTGAAGACCTCCAGCTCTTCAGAGAGGACACTGGACATGACAGATCTACCCCCTCTACAACTGTCACAGTACTTCTTGCTGCACCAACACGTCCTCGTCACTCTGTACGCTGATTTGATAAAAGTGTCCACTAAATGTCTAAATGTAATGTCCCCAGTCCTGCCGCTGCGTTCCCTCTGGTGTTACCTGTTGTCAGAGCTGAGGGAGGATGGTCCATCACTGAGTGGCCGGTGCAGCAGCGGGCCGTGTTGTGTGAGCAGGTGGGGGTCAGTTGCACGGGGCGGCTGTGGGTAGCGCGGCGTGGTGAACACTGAGCTGTAGGGCGGAGGAGGGGTGGAGGGTTGAGCTGCCACCTCCTCGTAGGATGGCAGCTTCAGAGACGCCAAGAAACCTAAAAAATAAAGATTGGAGCGCGGTTACAAACAAGAAGATGCTACCTGCTCGTTTGAAACTCTTGTTGTTGTTAGCAAACAAATGTTTATTTCTACATCCAGTAGTTACAGAACAACATGACCATTGATTTGAACGGTATTCACATGATGAATGGAAGGTCCATATTTACTCTTTGGTAGCTCACACATTCTTGAGAATTGGGACTTAATAATTGGGACTATGTAGCAAGTGTCAACATCTGAAACTCACAATACGTTCTGAGGACATGATGTAAAAATGTATTATCATTATGAAAATGTTGTTCTTCTAGTTCCTTGTGGTTCTTCAGGGTTTCTCATGGTTCTTCAGGGTTCCTTGTGGTTCCTATAGTTTCCAAAAGTAGACTGGGAGCCAGAGCTTTCAGCTACCAAGCTCCTCTTCTGTGGAACAAACTACCATTTTGGGTTCAGGAGGCAGACACGGTCAACACTTTTAAGAGTAGACTTAAGACTTTCCTTTTTGATAGAGCTTATAGTTAGGGCTGGCTCAGGTCATCCCTTAGTTATGCTGCTATAGGACTACACTTCCCATGATGCACTGGGCTCTTCTCATGTTACTAACTAAACTTCTTCCCCGGAGTTTCTGTGCTCTCTTGTCCAGCGGGTTCTCATGGATCGTGGCTGCTGCTGCAATCCTGATGATGTCCACTATTATTGTTATTATTATTATTATTATTATTATTATTACTGCTGCCATCACAGTTTATAGTTAGTTATTTATTTATTTCTGCTGTGTCTCTGTCTGTCTAAGAAGTTTCTTGGTTACTTGAAGGAAGTTTTTCTTGCTCTTTGTTGGATCTCTGTAAATATTAGAGTACAGTCTAGACCTGCTCCGTATGGACAGACAGACAGACAGACAGACAGGTGTCTTACTGAGGTCCAGCATGGAGGACGGGTAGGAGTTCGCACCATGGTAGGCCAGGAGGCTGATCTCTCTCTGTCTCTGCTGCTGCTGGACTCTAAGTTTGGCTCGACGGTGTCGGTACGCGCAGCAGCAGCTGAACAGGATGAGGACGGTCCACAGCAGCCAGAACCCTGAACACAACACGATGGCGTTAAGACAGAACCACGGCTGCAACAACCAGACCTGCTACAACACCAACCGAACCCGCTCAGCTCAGGGAATTTTTATAATACAGAGTCGATGCTGCACAGTCATAACACGACAGTAACTACAACACTTACACCAGAGTTCGTAGTAGTAGGTGCAGCAGCCGGTCTCTCCGCAGCAGTGTCCCGTCTCACACAGGTATCCTCCGTTAGCGTTGGCCCCGGGACAGTACCGTGGTCTCCCCAGCAGGGGCAGGCTGCCACCGGAGTGGTACTCCATCACACCCCTGCTATGCCTCGACCTAGCCCCGCGCCACAGCTACCTGCTAGCCGCTAGCAGCTAACTGGCTGTTAGCTGCCAGACACGTAACCCTGGTCAGAGTCCAACTACATTTTCAGGTGATTTATTTTCTAACAGAATTTTTATTTCTGAAGCGTGTCGTTGACTCAGATTGAACTGCTGTGCTAGCTGTTAGCCGCTAACTGCAAGAGCAGCTTCAAGCTAAGCTACATTTTCAGAACAAATGAATAAACTTGTTTTTTGTTTGTTGTGCAGCAATGGGTGATTTCACGGTGAAACAGCTGCTAGCCTGGGTCGACAAACTAAAGCTGAGCTCATCGCTTACAAAGATAACACGGAGGGATGCACACCACTCAAGCTAACGAGCTCCAGGTCCGTTAGCACCAAAATGCACGGCACAATTCACAGCGTCTTCCGGATTAACGGGGCTGTTATCAGCTGGCTGCTGGAGCAAGACAGGATGACGGCCAATAGGAGGTCCTGAACTGGAGAGAGAGGGAAAGAAGACAATAGTTTATTGATGAGCAGCACAAAGGTACGTCACTCACACAGCTCAAACGTCCATTACTACAGGCCTGCTTGATATTCATCAGAGCGCCGGCTCAAACCACCAGCTGACACAATGCTCCCTCTCTCTCCATGACACACACACACACACACACACACACGATTGTACTCCTATACTTTAACGGATAGGCTGAAGACGACCACTCGCTCGCCCAGTTCCAGTCCAAATTTGCTAACACAAGCTAACAGTAGCTTAGAAATTAAGTTCACTAACGTCAACAAACAACAAAAGTCCAAAGAGTCCAAAGTCAAAGCTAACGTTACTTTAAAACATGTCAGATATTTTGTCATATTTTGGTTTCAGCTAGCATATTCTGATACGTTAGCTAGCTAACAATTTATCCAAGCAAGCTAACGTAAGAAATACTGTGTTACGTGGAAACATCATCCGGACTCTCGGAGCTCGTCTGGCTATAAACTGTCACTGTCACTCATGTTATTACTAGCAAGACTTTATGAGTGGATGTTTTATTTATAGCTTTCCAAATGAGTTTAGCATCTAACGTGAGTCATGATGCTAACTTATGTATCACCCAGCTCCAGTTCTGGCACAACACAGGCTCTGCTTCCCGCCCCCTTGGTCCTGAAAACCTCCTCCTTCAACACTGTGCTAACATTAGCTAACAAACTGAGCTAACATTAGCTAACAGCAGCTAACAAACTGAGCTAACAGCAGTTAACAGCAGCTGACAAACTGAGCTAACATGAGCTAACAGCAGCTAACAAACTGAGCTAACAGCAGTTAACAGCAGCTGACAAACTGAGCTAACATGAGCTAACAGCAGCTAACAAACTGAGCTAACATTAGCTAACATTAGCTAACAAACTGAGCTAACATTAGCTAACAGCAGCTAACAAACTGAGCTAACATTAGCTAACAGCAGCTAACAAACTGAGCTAACATGAGCTAACAGCAGCTACAGCTGTCAGCAGTTTACTTCACTGTCCATCAGGAAACTCTGTAAATCACAGAGAGTTGAGGCGAAGCAGCCGGAGGACATCAGAGGGAAAACCAGAAAACATTTTCTCCATAAAATATGATCCAGTTTCACCAAAATCAGTGAAATAGTTGGTGGTGTGTGACTTAGTGCCGTAAAGCGTTACGTACTTCTCCCGACCCGGAGCCCAAAGTTACATAGTGTGAGAACAGACGTACGAATGACAGAGACACCATTCACCTGATCACAGGTCAGTGTAGATCAACAGGAGGTAATTAATTAATTAACAGACGTTACATTAAATTAATGGTTTAGAAAAAGAGCAGGATGTGATTTGATTGGCTCCATGATGGGGGCCCTCAGTGAGGCTGACCCCCCCCCCCCCCCCATTACAGCCGCCACTGAAGACACATCTGTGTACATTAAATACACACATGACGTTTTTACACTCAGCAGTGTGTGTGCGGACTGGACGCAGTATTCTGTGTATATTCTGTGTATATTCTGTGTATATTCAGAGCCGAGCAGCCTGCACACGAACCCGTTAACAAATCCCCGGTACCGGATAAACAAACAGCCCCTTACCGCTCCATCCATCCGTCCATCCGTCCGTCCATCCTCCTGTGGGTCGCTCTGCGGGCCGCCTCGCTGCTCTTGTCGTCGGTGTGGTTATTGTTTGTCTGTCGGTGCTCGGTACCGCCGGGGCCTCCTCTCTCTATTTCTCCGGTTCCCCGCCTCCTTGCTCTCCCTCCTCGGTACGACCCTCCGCCAGCCCCGCCGCCATCAGCGCCAGCGGCACGTCAAACTCGCGTGGCGCGAGACGACACGCTTCCGCTTCGTCGTTTTTTTTTTTCAAAATAAGAGCCCTACAAAACTCTTAAGCATGGCCATATTTCAACATTGTTTGATGAATATCTGTGTATGAATCATACGTGTTACATGCAGTTGACAATACATCTAAATATTTTGTCATATTGTGGTTTTGGCTAACATATTCTGATACGTTAGCATAAGAAATACTGTGTTACATGGAAACATCGTCCGGGCTGTCGGAGCTCGTCTGGCTGTAAACTGTGTTTTTGGCTGGCTAATGTTAGCTTGATGCTCACTCAAGACTTTATGAGTGCATGTTTTATTTATAGCTTTCCAAATGAGTTTAGCAGCTAACGTGAGTCATGATGCTAACTTATGTGTCACCGAGCTCCAGTTCTGGCACGACACTGGCTCTGCTCCCCACCCCCCAGGGGCCTGAAAACCTCCTCCTTCAACAAACTGATCTAACATTAGCTAACATTAGCTAACAAACTGAGCTAACATTAGCAAATTAACTGAGCTAACATTAGCAAACAAACCAAGCTAATATTAGCAAACAAACTGAGCTTGACTGGCTAACGTTAGCTTGATGCTTGCTAACACTAACTGCTAGCCAAACACTGTGAGTGGATGTTTTATTTATAGCTTTCCAAATGAGTTTAGCAGCTAACGTAAGTCATGATGCTAACTTATGTATCACCGAGCTCCAGTTCTGGCACGACACAGGCTCACACTCAGAGTGTGTGTGCAGTTTGTGCACGTACATAAACATGTAATATATCAAGTAAATATGATTTCAGCAGTTCAGACGTTCTGATGTTGAATTCTTGTGTGAGAATAATACAGACAGAGAATATAGAGAATAGATCTGTTGAGTTTTATTATTTATTTGAATCACTAAATAAAGATGAAGTACATTAAACTGTACATGAGTGAATCACTAAACAACATACCGTACACGTGATGACATTTCATACACACGCTGCAAACTTTTATTTTGTAGAGATGAAAACGATGAAAGAGGAAGTTCCGTGTGTGCCTGTTTTTTTCAAACTTGACAGCCCGCCACAATAACTGAGTGTGTGTGTGTGTGTGTGTCGGTGACGGTAAGGACAGAAACTGACACACACACACACACACACACACACACCCCTCATTTTTTTCAATAGCATGTCGCCCTCTGGTGGTTGCTGTTTAAAAGTACATCAGTGACAAACTGACATGAATGGAACAAAATAATAACTATAACTACACTCACAGAGTCAGTCTTTTCAAATTAAAAGTCATATATGCAAACTGATGTTTCATTTCTGCTTTTAATTTGCCAGAAAGTGAATAAACACTTCAAATGACGTCAGTTTCACACCGATCCGACAGAGGGCGCCCTGCAGCTGCAGCAGCACCTCCAGCTGCCTCCTCCTGCCTCAGAGCTAGACATGTCAAACTCGGATCCTTTCAGGGATTCGAATCTTTCTGAGTCACTAAACAGATCCGGACCTTACGAGTCATTTGAGTCATTTGTCCATAAGCAGATAAATTCTACCAGTGACACAGAAGCCCGCCTGTCTCAGACTACAAACAGGAGAAATAAATTCACATCTGAGAGCTGTTACACGAGGAGGGCGGTCTACTGTTGGTGCATTTGAAATTTTGATGCAGGAAATAAAACTTTACATTTTCATCTTATTAAAGGTCCAGTGTGTAAGATTTGGGGCCTCTATTTTCAGAATAAGGCAAACATGGAATATAATATTCATAACTATGTTTTGATGCATGTATAATCACCTGAAAATAAGAATCTTTTTATGTTTGTTACTTAAAAAATATCCTTTTATATCTACAGTGGGAGAGGGTCCCCTTTCATGGAGGCCGCCATGTTGAAACACCTTATTTATACAGTAGTCCAGAACAGACAAACTAAATACTGACTCTAAACAGGGTCCTTAAAGTGTTGTTTCTCCTTTACACTAGGAAGGTGAGGGTGATGTGAGGAGATTACAATGCAGTGATTGGACCATTAAATGCAACGAAATTCTACACACTGGACCTTTAACCATTCTCTAACATTAAGTATGAGGCTGTAAGTAGTTCATGATGTTTTTATTGAGCTGCTTTATATTCAGTATTATATTCTCATAACTGCAGCTGGGCCGAGCCGGGCTCTCTCCAGAGGAAAGACAGCGACGCCTACGGGAGGTCAGGTGCATCTACTGCGGAGAGTCAGGACCTTTTCTCGTATCCTGTCCAGTAAAAGACGGAGAGCACTGGTGAGCCAAACCACGTCTCCTAATTACCTCTCCCGACCTCTCCCCCGACGAAAATCTCATGGATCGGCAGCTGGCGGAGCGTCTGGGTCTCCCTGTCCGAGCCTCTGCACTCGATGGTCGCCCGCTGTGTTGGGTGTCTCACCGCACTCATCCCGTCCGGCTCGACATAAACGGTAATCATTCTGAACTAATCAGCTTCCATATCTTCCGATTTTCTCTGCACCCGCTGATTTTGGGCTTACCCTGGCTTATTAAGCACAATCCCATATTGACTGGTCCACGGGCACAGTGTTGGACTGGGGAGAAGATTGTTCTCTCACTTGTTCTCCGTCTGTCTGTGCTGTCTGTGGTTGGTTCAGACGCTTCTGCGCCAGACGTCTCTCCCTCGCTTTGTCATTCTCCCAGTGAGTCTCCGGACCTGACCGGCGTTCCTCTGTGTTACTACGACCAGCGCGAAGTCTTCAATAAAACCTGGGCCACATCTCTTCCACCACCGTCCATATGATTGCTGCATCGATCTCCTCCCAGGGACCTCTCCACCCATCTCCTCAGCATTTGAACTTTTGAAAGGTGCTAAGATTTTCTCCAAACTGGATCTTAGAAATGCCTATCACATAGTGAGGATCAGAGAGGGGGATGAATGGAAGACAGCTTTTAATTCCCCGTGTGGCCACTATGAGTGTCTGGTCATGCCTTTTGGACTAACTAATGCCCCAGCTGTCTTCCAGGCCTTGGTCAATGACGTCCTACGGGACATGTTAAATCATTATGTCTTCGTGGACCTGGATGACATCCTGATTTTTTCCCCGGATGAGGAGATGCACATCCAACATGTGCGGTCCGTACTGCAGCGCCTTCTCGACCACAAGTTGTTCGTGAAGGCTGATAAGTGTGAGTTTCATGTGACTTCGGTCTCCTTCCTGGGGTTCATCGTTTCCACAGACCACATCCAGATGGACCCAGAGAAGGTTAGTGCTGTAGCCGAGTGAGCTACGCCTACGAACCGCAAGACGGTGCAGCGCTTTCTGGGGTTTGCTAACTTTTACAGGAAGTTCATTAGAAACTTTAGCACTGTTGCAGCACCCTTGCATGCACTAACCTCTCCTTATGCCAAGTTTCAGTGGTCTCCAAAAGGCTAAAGGAAAGGTTCACTTCAGCTCCAGTCCTCCAGTGCTCCAGCCCTTCCTGACCCTCATCTCCACTGCTTAGTGGAGGTGGATGCCTCTCCCGGCGGTCACCATCCGATGGAAAGCTCCATCCATGTGCCTTCCTTTCTCGGAAACTTTCCCCAGCAGAGAGGAATTGTGACGTGGGTGATCGGGAACTGTTGGCTGTGAAGGTGGCTTTGGAGGAGTGGCGGCACTGGCTGGAGGGAGCTGAGCTGCCATTCCTGGTGTGGACTGACCACAAGAATCTAGAGTACATCAGAGCAGCGAAGCGCCTCATCTCCAGTCAAGCCAGGTGGGCGCTTTTCTTCATCACATTCAACTTCCCCCTATCGTACCGCCCAGGGTCCGAGAACACCAAACCTGACGCCCTTTCCAGTTAGTAAGGGTTAGTTGTAACATTTTAATTGACTTAATGTAATAACTTTACTATGACGTCACTATAAACGAGCATTAAGACATTATTAATGAATTCAATTCTCTGTTGACCTGTCAGAGTCCAGCCGCTGACCGAGGCTCCACACACACAGCACGGACAGCAGAGCCAGGCTGACCCGGGTCAGCATCCTCTTCCTTTAAAACCGGGACACGACCCGGGTCAGTCCACCTGTTTAATCCCACTGTGGTCCGGTCCGGTCCAGGTTAGTCTCCACTTGTTGAACACAGTCTCAGTCCGTCACAGAGCGTCTCCGCACAGCTCGGTTCGGCTCGAGGCGGTAAAAACAGTCGGTGAGTTCGTTAAAACGTTTAAAAAATATAAATTAAAAAAAAAAGAATAAAAACAAAATAAACTATCCGTTAATTTAATTCGCCGCGTGCGCATGAACGTTGTGTGGAGCTCGGCTGTGTATGTGTGTGTGTGTAGGTGTGTGTGTGTTCTCCTCGTGCACTCTGTGATTGGTACAATGACAGCGAGTTGTTGTCTCGTGCCGGTAGAACCCGACCAGCCAATCAGCGCACAGAGAGCAAAAAAAACAAAAAAAAAAACAGAGGCAAAGTGAGAGAAGAAGAAGTCTGTTTGTTTTTGGTCTCCAACCACAGACAGACTTCACTAGTCCACTTGAGGCTGGCTCCAGAAGTGAGTCAGTCTCCATAAGTCCCCATGTTAAAATGTCCAACTTCACAGCAGAAATAAACATGTTTACAGCCTGGTACAAAAAACAGTTTTGGTCTCTATAGCTAATTTCCCCGTTCATGACAACTGTACTGAGGGTGAATTTTTATACAACTCACCTGTTCAGATTATATTAAGGCTTAAAGTTATTTAGGATTAAGAGCATGGACGCTTTGATTGACAGGTGGGTGTGGTTTGTGCTGCTGTGGTTCAGACAGGGAGAGTTTCTCCTGCTGATTACAGGGTTAACGAGCAGGGCTGTATCCGCACACACTAATCACAGGTCTGCCTCCTCACATGCGTGTTGCGTGTCTATAAACTGAGGAATCTGTGGAGCTCACAGTAAAGCACCAATCAGGCGTCTCCACCCGCTCTGAAGCAGATGTTCCGTACTTCCCTCCTTTTCCTGTCTCTGTTCCTGCAGGTGATGCTGCAAAGGTCGGAGGTCAAAGGTGGAGCCAAGTTCCATGCTACAGGTGACGTTACCTGACACCTGCTAAAGAAATAACACAATGCTTTTCAAGGTCACAGTCAATGTGTGCCCCCCCCTCTGCATAGCCCGTCTTTCATTAAAAGCTAGCAAAGCAGCTAAACCTTAGCGCCGATGCTATGTGTTTAGATCCCGCAAGCTAGTTAGCTAGTTAGCTTGATTGCTGTAGATAACACACACATGTAGAATATATATGAATATAAATAGTAGTTTATTTTGATCAGTGTGATACAGAGTGAGAGAAGAAAATCAAATGAATGTTCAGATCAAGTGATCGACCAAACAGGTGCTAATGATCGATGATGTCACACGTGGGCCGTGCTAATGAGCGAGAAGAGATACTGATCATCCAATCAGAGCTGAGGAACAGGACGTGAGCTCGTCTCTCCTGATTGGTGGTTTCCACGTCAGGTCACAGGAAGTTCAGCCACACACACACACACACACACACACTTTGTTTGACCAGTGTCCTTGTGTTGTTGTGATGTCATTAACACACTCCCTGTCTCATTGTGACATCATCAACAGAGATCTGTCCTCGCTGTCCTCTCCTCCGCTCGGCCTTCAACAACACCTGTACACACACACACACACACACACACACACACCTGTCATCAACAAGACAAACAAACGTGTGTGTAAGTTTGTTTGTGTGTGTGTGTGTGTGTGTCTCACCTTGTCCAGAGAGGCCGTCGTCATGGTAACCTGTGTGTGTCTCCAACCGTGTCCACCTGTCCTGCTCCAGAGGGCGGGGCCGTACCTGCAACAGCCAATCAGGAGCAAGACGTCATGACTCTATGTTACGTTGACTGTGAGAGACATTTTGCAATGTGGTACCTTTGGCCCCGCCCCCTTTTCCTGACAAACAGCTGCAGCACGCCCACATGATGCCCCGTCAGCCAATGAGAGAAGGAGAAACACAGGGCACCGTGGCTCCAGGGCGGCACTATTTGAACAGCCAATCGGGCACCACGGGTGCTTCTCTGTCCCGCCTTCAGCTCGGGGACGGACAGGTACCGCCCACCTGAAATCATGAGTCAGCTACTTTTTTACTCGATTACATTTGTCTGACAGCTTTAGTTACTTGCTCTGCAGTGAAAACATGAATGAACTCGCTCAGTCCTGTTAGTGTGCTGTTAGTACTTCATGTAGATCAGACTGTACTCGGTGGACCAAATAAAATGGACACTGACCTTTAACGTGTTAATATGTTACATATATGTTAATATCTTCTGAATGTGTTAATATGTTATGAATACTGGTCATGTGTTACATTGTGTTACCGTCAGGGCTCTGAGCAGCCTCCCAGTGCAGATCACCTTCTCTGTCTGACATCCAATCACACATTCCGTGATCAAAGGTACATCGCAGCACGCCAACCTCTACAACACACACACACACACACACACACACATCATTCCTACAGGAGCCCAGAGTGGACAAAGCACTGCCTTTAGAGTACAATACAGACAACAGCTAACAAACTGAGCTAACATTAGCTAACATTAGCTAACAAACTGAGCTAACATTAGCTAACAATCTGAGCTAACATTAGCTAACAAACTGAGCTAACATTAGCTAACAAACTGAGCTAACATTAGCTAACAGCAGCTAACAAACTGAGCTAACATGAGCTAACAGCAGCTAACAAACTGAGCTAACATGAGCTAACAGCAGCTAACAAACTGAGCTAACATGAGCTAACAGCAGCTACAGCTGTCAGCAGTTTACTTCACTGTCCATCAGGAAACTCTGTAAATCACAGAGAGTTGAGGCGGAGCAGCCGGAGGACATCAGAGGGAAAACCAGAAAACATTTTCTCCATAAAATATGATCCAGTTTCACCAAAATCAGTGAAATAGTTGGTGGTGTGTGACTTAGTGCCGTAAAGCGTTACGTACTTCTCCCGACCCGGAGCCCAAAGTTACATAGTGTGAGAACAGACGTACGAATGACAGAGACACCATTCACCTGATCACAGGTCAGTGTAGATCAACAGGAGTTAGTCTGTTTCTGTTTGTGTCTGGCTGCTGCAGAGTACGTTTGTACGTCTGTGTCCTTTCAGGGAAGACCTTCACATTCAGGTTGGGCACAAACTTTCAGCCCCATCAAGGTGATTAAAACAAACACACTCTTACCAGGATGGTCTCTGGCGTCCTCGGCTGTGTTTCCCAGCTCGATGTCAAACTCCCACACCTGACTGTGATCGGGATGTCGAGGGACTGCAACACACAAACATGAAAGAATGACTACAAGGTGCTGTTTTCCAGGACCTGATTGTCTCGTCAATGGACTCATTGATTACTTGATTATAGTACGTGTGCGTCCTTACTGTGCACGTCTCCTCTCTGTCTGTGTGTCACTTCCTTGTTGATCCTGTTGTTCACTGTTGTTGTTAACAGGGAGGTGGTGGTGACCATCGTGGTTGTCAGGGCAACCGGGGTAGCTGTGATTGGTTCCACTGTAGTAGGAGTGTTGGTAGTTGTTGGGGTAGTAGATGGAGCGGTTGTTGGGGTGGTTGTTGGGGTAGTTGCTGGAGTGGTTGTTGGGGTAGTTGATGGGGTAGTTGATGGAGTAGTTATTGGAGTGGTTGTTGGGGTAGTTGATGGAGTAGTTATTGGAGTGGTTGTTCGGGTAGTTGATGGAGTAGTTATTGGAGTGATTGTTGGGGTAGTTGATGGAGTAGTTGATGGAGTAGTTGATGGAGTAGTTGTTGGGGTAGTTGATGGAGTGGTTGATGGAGTAGTTGATGGGGTAGTTGTTGGGGTAGTTGATGGAGTGGTTGATGGAGTAGTTGATGGGGTAGTTGTTAGGGTAGTTGATGGAGTGGTTGTTGGAGTAGTTGTTGGGGTAGTTGATGGAGTGATTGTTGGAGTAGTTGATGGGGTAGTTGTTGGGGTAGTTGATGGAGTGGTTGTTGGAGTAGTTGATGGAGTGGTTGTTGGGGTAGTTGATGGAGTAGTTGTTGGGGTAGTTGATGGAGTAGTTGATGGAGTAGTTGATGGAGTGGTTGTTGGGGTAGTTGATGGGGTAGTTGATGGAGTGGTTGTTGGGGTAGTTGATAAAGTGATTGTTGGTGTGGTTGTTGGGGCAGTTGTTGGGGTAGTTGCTGTGGTTGCCTGAGCTGTCGTAGTAGAGGTGGTGATGGGAGTTGTAGTTCTCGGCGTCTGTGGCTCCAGTCTGACTTTAAGGACAGCTGAAGAAAGAACTTGGTTACACTGTGTTACTATGGAAACACGTGAACTCTCACATGTAACTGCACTGTTGAACTGAATGTAAACATGTTCACCTGTTGTCATGGACATGTTTACGTGTTGTTACCTGCACAGCTGCCGTGTTCACACCTGCATTTTGGAGAGGCTGGACTCAGAGAGCAGAACGGCCGAGTGTCTTTATCTGTTCACACACACAGGTTAGAAACCACACACACACACACACACACACACACAGCCAATGCTAAACTGGGTCAAGAAGAACCTGACATGTTGGCTTCCTGGTCCTGACGTCCAGACCAAGGTGTCATATTCTACAGGTTCTTGATGACAGTGGTTCTGTTGCAGGCTGGATCTCTGAATGACACCAAGAATCCTGAACAGAACCAGATTAAGGTTCCAGATCTGCTGACTGTCAACAGACCTGGTCCACCTGACCCAGACTGGTCCACCTGACTCAGTCCAGAACAGACCTGGTCCAGCTGGGTCCCATCAGTCACCACACACACAGCCTCACCGATGCAGGTGTACCGTCCATTGATGTACGTGAGTTTGAAACCGAGGTGACATTTACAGGTGAAGCTCCCGAACGTGTTCACACACTTCCTGCGGCGTGGACACACGGCGCCGGACGACACACACTCGTCGATGTCTGCGGAGAGAGAGGAGAAGGTGAACGCCGTCTTGGTCGACGTTTCAGCGTCCGGAGAAATGGACCGACCTACTGACCGACACAGGTGCGTCTGTCTGGTCCCAGCCGTAACCCTGGCGACGGACAGGTGCATCGGACCGCTCCCATGACGACCTCACAGCCGTACTGACAGTTGGCATGGTAACAGGTGCGAGCATCTGAAAGTCCAAATACACACACATCAAAGAAAACAATGAAACTGTCTAAAACCTGGACGTAGTCTCCGTGACGTCCCCGCAGACTGTCTAAAACCTGGACGTAGTCTCCGTGACGTCCCCGCAGACTGTCTAAAACCTGGACGTAGTCTCCGTGACGTCCCCGCAGACTGTCTAAAACCTGGACGTAGTCTCAGTGACGTCCCCGCAGACTGTCTAAAACCTGGACGTAGTCTCCGTGACGTCTAGTCTCCGTGACGTCCCCGCAGACTGTCTAAAACCTGGACGTAGTCTCCGTGACGTCCCCGCAGACTGTCTAAAACCTGGACGTAGTCTCTGTGACGTCCCTGCAGACTGTCTAAAACCTGGACGTAGTCTCCGTGACGTCCCCGCAGACTGTCTAAAACCTGGACGTAGTCTCCGTGACGTCCCCGCAGACTGTCTAAAACCTGGACGTAGTCTCCGTGACGTCTAGTCTCCGTGACGTCCCCGCAGACTGTCTAAAACCTGGACGTAGTCTCCGTGACGTCCCCGCAGACTGTCTAAAACCTGGACGTAGTCTCCGTGACGTCCCCGCAGACTGTCTAAAACCTGGACGCAGTCTCCGTGACGTCCCCGCAGACTGTCTAAAACCTGGACGCAGTCTCCGTGACGTCCCCGCAGACTGTCTAAAACCTGGACGTAGTCTCCGTGACGTCCCCACAGACTGTCTAAAACCTGGACGTAGTCTCCGTATGTGTGTGTGTGTGTGTGTACACTCACTCCTGCAGCTGCCGTCCGGCTGTACCGTGTATCCGTCCAGACAGTAACACTTATAGCTGCCCAGTGTGTTCATGCAGCGATGCTTACAGGGCCGAGGCTTCACACCGCACTCGTTCAGATCTAACACACACACACACACACACACACACACACACACACACACAAGACAACAGAGGGTAAAGGGCGGGAATCAAAGGTTAAACTGAGAGGAACATTTTCTCTGTTTTCACTCTTCATGTCAACTTGTAGGGTTAACCTTTAACCTGTGTGTGTGTGTGTGTAGTGTTATATTACAGAGTGTGTGTGAAGCCTCAGTTTAAAGCCAGATGTTGTTTTATAGTCAGGATATGACTCATAATGTAGCCTCTAATCAGGAGATTAACACTGTGTGTGTGTGTGTGTGTGTGTGTGTCTGTGTGGAGTACACCTGCTTGTGTGTTGGTCTAACTTTGGAAACAGGAGTGTGTGTGTGTGTGTGTGTGTGTGTGTGTGTTGGGGGTCTCAAGGGAAAACACGTCTTTGCAGGTCAAACAAGCATGACAGGAATGTGTCTCTGTCTCTGAGGCATGATGGGAAATCAAATCTGTGAAACTATAGAGGCCTGTGGCTTCTTCACACACACACACACACACACACATAGTTACAGTTACCTTGGTTACAGGTCTTGCCGGTGTATCCTGGGTGACATTTGCATCTGTCTGGTCCGACACACCCTCCATGTTTACAACCCTGCTGACAGTGAGCTACACACACACGCACACACACACACGCACACACACACACACACACGCACACACACACACACGCACACACACACGCACACACACACATGCACACACACACACACACACACGCACACGCACACACACACGCACGCACACGCACACACACACACACGCACACACACACACACGCACACACACACACACACACACACACGCACGCACACACACACACACACACACACACACACACACGCACGCACACGCACACACACACACACACACGGGATGTTAATATGCATTTTAAAGTCTCCACCAAACAGGAAGTAGAGCTCCTGGTATCCCGGGGCTGAGTCAGTTCAGTTAGCTACATTAGCTATGTCTCAAAGCTAACTAACTCTACAACATTAGCTTTTATTATCAGTTAGCTACGTTAGCCTTTTCCTGAAACCAGCGAGGTCCATAATATTAACTTACGTTAGCAGTTAGCTACATTAGCACTAGCTCCAAACCAACTGGATCCTCAGTGTTAGCTGTATTAGCTTTATTATATTAGCTTCACCTCTACAGCTACTTAGCAATCTGTTCATCAAGTAATGGTAGCTAATATTAGCAGCGAGCTGAATTGAAGGAGAAAAATTAATGTAATTAAGTTCATAGCATTAGCTAATGTTAGCTTTACATCCTAGCTAATTGAAATAGCCACAGTTATTACACAGTTACAGTTAGCTACATTAGCTCTGTCTCAAAACTAGCTAAATCTACAACTTTAGCTTATATAATCAGTTAGCTATGTTAGCCTTTTCCCAAAACTAGCGAGGTTCATATTATAACTTACGTTAGCAGTTAGCTACATTAGCACTAGCTCCAAACCAACTGGATCCTCAGCGTTAGCTGTGTTAGCTTTATTATATTAGCTTCACCGCTACTTTACTCATGCTAACAGCAGATTCAGTTAGCAGCAGTTAATTAGCAGTTAGCTACTTTAGCAAGTGGTTATGCTAAAGCTATCTGTCCATCATAAAGTGTGTGTGTGTGTTCTCACGTTGACAGCGTCCCCAGTCCATCCGGCTCCAGCCCCAGCAACACTCCACGCTGTTGCCATAGCGACAGAGACCGTTGGACAGCGCCGAATGGTCAGCGCGGCTGTTAACACACATTACGTCACATTAATGACGTGTACTGACAGGCAGTTTCAGGGGTCACGTGATCTGACCCCCTGGATGAATTTCAAAATAAAACGTGTGAAATTAGTTCATGTCGGCTGGACCGGTTCAGACCGGCTGAGTGTACATGGGCCTGTCTGAACATGAAGAAGGAGGAGGAGGAGGAGGAGGAGGAAGGGGAAGAGGAGGAGGAGGCTCCTTTTCCCCCTCCGACCTTTAACTCGTTAGTTGTAACATTTTAATTGACTTAATGTAATAACTTTACTATGACGTCACTATAAACGAGCATTAAGACATTATTAATGAATTCAATTCTCTGTTGACCTGTCAGAGTCCAGCCGCTGACCGAGGCTCCACACACACAGCACGGACAGCAGAGCCAGGCTGACCCGGGTCAGCATCCTCTTCCTTTAAAACCGGGACACGACCCGGGTCAGTCCACCTGTTTAATCCCACTGTGGTCCGGTCCGGTCCAGGTTAGTCTCCACTTGTTGAACACAGTCTCAGTCCGTCACAGAGCGTCTCCGTACAGCTCGGTTCGCCTCGAGGCGGTAAAAACAGTCGGTGAGTTCGTTAAAACGTTTAAAAAAAAAAAAAAGAATAAAAACAAAATAAACTATCCGTTAATTTAATTCGCCGCGTGCGCATGAACGTTGTGTGGAGCTCGGCTGTGTATGTGTGTGTGTGTAGGTGTGTGTGTGTTCTCCTCGTGCACTCTGTGATTGGTACAATGACAGCGAGTTGTTGTCTCGTGCCGGTAGAACCCGACCAGCCAATCAGCGCACAGAGAGCAAAAAAAACAAAAAAAAAAAACAGAGGCAAAGTGAGAGAAGAAGAAGTCTGTTTGTTTTTGGTCTCCAACCACAGACAGACTTCACTAGTCCAGCTGAGGCTGGCTCCAGAAGTGAGTCAGTCTCCATAAGTCCCCATGTTAAAATGTCCAACTTCACAGCAGAAATAAACATGCTTACTGCCTGGTAGCTAACAGCTAACTGCAAGATAATACAGAATAACATCAAGCTTAAACAAGCTAAAACAAGCTAAAACAAGCTAACAGTGAACTAAAACAAGCTAACAACAAGCTAAAACAAGCTATCAGTGAGCTAAAACAAGCTAACAAGATAACGAGACTAAAACAAGCTAACACAAAGATAAAATAAACTATCAGCGAGCTAAAACAAGCTAACAACAAGATAAAACAAGCCATCAGTGAGCTAAACAAGCTATCAAGAGAACGAGACTAAAACAAGCTAACACAAAGATAAAAACAAGCTAACACAAAGATAAAACAAGCTAGGTGCAAGCTAAAACCAGATAACAAGCTAACAAGAGGTTTAAACAAAATAACAAGTTTTTGTACAAGTCTGTGAAGTGAAGTCAACACAGGAAGTGTCACAAACTGCAGTTCCTCTTGTCGTCCACTTGAGGCTGGCTCCAGAAGTGAGTCAGTCTCCATAAGTCCCCATGTTCAAATGTCCAACTTCACAGCAGAAATAAACATGCTAACAGCCTGGTACAAAAAACAGTTTTGGTCTCTATAGCTAATTTCCCCGTTCATGACAACTGTACTGAGGGTGAATTTTTATACAACCCACCTGTTCAGGTTATATTAAGGCTTAAAGTTATGCAGGATTAAGAGCGTGGACGCTTTGATTGACAGGTCGGTGTCAGCAGCCTCTACAAATACTATGTATCACTAAAATACTGATTTAAACAATTTGATATTTTTTTTTGTGATTAAAACGGACACTTTGATTTTGGGTGCAGTAACAGACCTGACCACCAGAGGGCAGAGAACGTTTCTCTCTCTCTGTCTCTCTCTCTCTCCTTCCTCTCTCGACCATCCTCCACCTTTCCTCCACCTTTCCTCCTGCTCCACTCGTCTCAGAGTCTGGATTCAACCGCTCAGACGTCTGTCTGTCCTCCAGCAGCAACATGAAGGAAAGATTTTGGTTTCTGCTCTGGGTAAGACGTCTGAAAGTGTTCATTCATTAATTCATTCAATAATCACATTTATTGGGATGTTGACTGTCAGATCAGTTGGTTGTCTTCCATTAAATCAATAATTATTAATCAGTGTCAAAATTCAGAGGAAGTTAAATCACTTTAACTGATCCTTATGTTCATTTTATTTTGAAGATCTGCTGAGAAGCAGCACGTGAATGACGTGAAAGATTTCAGTAATTCTTATCTGAAAAATATATTCTGGTTTTAGAGTCAGATGTTTATTTTCTTGATTCTGTGATTTAAAATACTTTCATATTACATCAGGTACACAGGTGTTTCCCTGTATGTGTGTGTGTGTGGAGCTGCTTAATGGATTATTTGGCTGTGTTGTGTTGTGTCCAGGTGTGTGTTGGTCCGACGTGTTGCTGGCACGATCTGGACAACAGCGAGTACGACTGCTGGCCTCTGGACAAACCCAACGAATACAACATGATGGACTGTGGAGGTGAGAACCTGAACAGCTGATCTGTGATGAAGTCGTGTCACGTTCCAGATTTTTCTGCTTGTCAACATTTGTGTGTTTGTGTCACAGCCTGATTTCTTCTTCTGTGGTAATAAACTCAAAGTGACTGCACTCATTTTCACATAAACCTGGTTACTGCTACACTATTGTGTAGTGGAGGCACTTTGAGTTTATTAGTACTATTACATTAATGTTATTACTTGCTTCACATTAAGTCTATAAGTTAATTTATGTTAAAACTATGGAATTCAAATGGATGGAAATTTTCTATGTAATTGAGGTAAAATAAGAATTCACCATTTTTCTCAGTCAACTTCTAAAGGTGCTGTTGACATGAGAAGTTCACCAGATGTTGGAAACAAGCCAAGTAACCCATCCATAAAAGAATCTAACACAGAAGTGAAGTGATGGGTAAAATAAGCATTGAACACAAGAAGAAAGTCATGGAAAGCCAAGACACCAGCTGAAATCTGTCAGTGATCACAAAGTGATCCTGCCCCCTGTCAGTGCAAATGAATATCAGCTGGTTCAGTCCAAACTGATGTTCTCATTACCAAGGTGTCACACGAGGAACATCTCATGATGGGTGAAAGCAAAGAGCTCGCTCAAGACCGTCACAACCTTCTTGTTGCAAACAGACTGATGGCATTGGTTACAGAAGGACTGCTGGGGACATAATCCAGAAGTGGAACCTTAAACTGGCCTCGACTGGCTGCTCCTCGCAAGATTTCTGACAGAGGAGAGAGAAGAATTATCAGAAGAGTTGTCCAAGAGCCAAGGAGCACCTGTGGAGAGCTCCAGAAAGACCTGGAATCAGCAGGTACACTTGTTTCAAAGAAAACAATAAGTAATGCATGCTCAACACGCAAGACTCCATGTCTGAAGGAAAAAGCATGTTGAAGCTCGTTTGAAGTTTGCTGCACAACATTTGGACAAGCCTGTGAAACACTGGGAGAACATAGTCTGCTCAGATGACAGTGAACTCTTTGGATGCCATAATACACACCAAATGTCACATCACCCCAAAAACAGTGAAGCTTGGAGGTGAACACCATGGTGTGTTTTTCTGCATACGTACAGGAAAACTTCATTTGAATTGAAGGATGAATGGAAAAATGTACTGAGACATTCTGGATAAAAATCTGCTGCCATCTACCAGGATGATGAAACAAGGGTGGACAATGATTCCAAACACACAGCCAATGAAATGAGAGAGAAAATAAAGCTGGTAGAATGGCCCAGCCAATCACGTGACAGGAATCCAACTGAAAATCTATGGAAAGAACCAAAGATCAGAGTTCATATAAGAGGAACCTTCAAGATTTGAAGAATGGACCAACATCACACCTGAGCAATCTGGTGAAAATCTCATGTCAGTAGTGTTGACTGAGAAAAATGTTGACGTGTTGGTGACTTATTTTACCTTCTACACATACATGCTACAATAAGACTGTTAATGTGGAGTAACTCACATACACCAGTAAAAAAACAATAAAAGCTCCAATCAGTATCTCACTTCGTTATTTAAAACACAGTATAGAACATGTACATATGTTTTGAAGTAAACCAGCAATTTATCAACTTTATGCAAAAAATAAATTGTTTTTCAGTTCTTTGTGAAAGCAAGTTTTTATAATCATGTTTGGTTATGTAGTGGTGATTCAGTTCAGTTCTAGTCCATGTTTTGTTTTTTAGTTAAGTCTATATTCTGTGTCAACTTTTCGCAACTTTAGCAACAAGGTAACTCAGTGTCAGTGTTGATATTATGACATATTATTAATAAATAACAGGGCATAATCTCTCTCTCTTTCTCTGTTATTCTATGTCGCTCGCCCAGGTCTGGAGATGGCCTGGGTGGTGCGTCCTCCAGAGACGGTGAAAACCGATGAGGTGTTCAGCGTCACATACTCAGTAACAGCGCGGGACTCTTTCTACCACTGGGCTGTCGAAAACCACATTTTCACACACAGGTTAAAACGGTTATATGTCTTTACTCTAGTTTTAGACTGGAGGTGATCAGTTTGATGTAATGCTGGTCTGGTGTGTATATATGTTCAGTTCCATAGTGAACGCTGAAGCTGCTCGGAGGTTTTGTGAACATCACGACTGTCCGGCCAACTGGAAAGATGCTGACGGAGAAAACTGCTGCATTCATCACGCCAACATCCACTCCTGTCCACTAGGATACATGGTACATACTTTGATTTTTCATTTAGCAGATCCTTTAGACCTAAAAGTGTCACTATTTGACAAAATATGATGTTCCAGGTTTGTTATACTGGCATACAGTTGGTTATTCTGGATTTAAACTGGACTGACTGACTGACTTATGTCTTCATACTAGTTTTAGACTGGACTGACTAAACTCTACAGGGATCCTAATTGGATCTTGGCCTGGTGTGTATTGTGGTTTCTTCTTCTTGCTGTGAGGCGACAGTACTAACCACATCACCATCATGTCGCCCTAAAATAACGTTTTAAAGATATGAAACTAATTAACATTTCATAAACTTTAAGACATCAGATACCATCTGTGGTCCCTGGATTCCCGATGACGGAAAAATCTTCACACACACCATCTCTACCTCTGGCAAGATGACCCAGACCAACTGGACTGCCAAGGTAATACACTTACATGTCAAGCCCAATTTATCTGTGTTGCCCAATATCACTAACGTTTTCTGACCTTGCCAAAGCTTTCCACAAAAACATCTTAAAGTCTCAAAACACAAGGATTAAATGAAGATCAACCACCTTGTATGACTGGATAGAAGCTAAGAGGCGGTTGTTTCGAGCTTTAGTGAAGATGTATCCCTTACATCTGCTTTGACAAAGTTCTCACAGTCGAGGTAGCATGATGGAAAATATGTTTGTATGCAGACGATAACTAATTTTTATCACTAATGTTTCTAACTCTCCTTATAATGCTCTCAACTTCTTTGAGGCTAGGAGGTACAGTATATAGTCAATCACCAAACTCCCTACAGACTACAAACTCCTAGGTTCGGTTGTGCTGATGTTAAATTTCCGCCTTCACATCTTTGGTTGGTGTTCCTAAATGACTCTGTCTTGCAGGTGGTTCTGGTCCACGCTGGTTCAACCTCGCTTATCGCTCACATACGAGTCGGCCGCATGCAAGCTGCTCTTGAGGCCAAGAGCAATGTGCAACCTGCTGTAGGTAGGTTATATTGGTTCATGTCCCTCTCTACGTCCTTGCATGACTATGGAAACAAATATAACGAGGATCGTGTGACCAACAAAGGCAGCTAAAAACTACTTTCATGGATCACGTGGGAACAAAAGTAGTTCAACCGAGCAGTAGTTGTCCTCCCAGCTCCTGGATATCTAAGCTCCTCACCACATCTCTAAGGCCACGCTGGACACTTGTAGCACCAAAGACATCACACCAATCCACTCATACTCATGAACAAGACCACTGGGCCACCATCTTTGGAGGCATTTAATGCCTTTTTCTTAAATCGGCAACAGTAGAGAGATGACAGGAAACAGATTGGAAATTACATCCAACAAGGGTGGAACGGGGACATCATGGTTCATGGTCAGCTACCAAGGTGCCTCCTTGAGCTTGTTCATATAAGATGTTTACGTCTACTGGAAGGTCGTTTCAGGGACCATTATCTTTAGATATGAGGTTACATGTGGGTACATTTAGGGTTGGGTTTTTATTGTGCTGAAGGTGGAGGACATAGTGTGAACATCCTCTTTTCTACCCCCTCAGTGTGTGGTGACACTGTTTGTGGGGAGGCGGAGCTTTGTTCCACCTGTCCGGCTGACTGTGGTGAATGCCCGATGACCCCAGCAACCAAGCTGGCCATCAGCCTGCCGCTCAGCCTGCTCTGCCTCTGCTTCATACTGACTGCTTTGGTAAGAACATATGCTAATGGAAACCCTGTGAAATAATTCAAAATAACACAGTAATAAAAAAACAAATTCATAAATCTGTCTCTTGTAGTGGTTGAGATATCAAAAGCAAAAACTGTTGTGGGACGAAAGCTGGATCATCGACTTCTCTACAATAAAACAAGGTAACAACTGTAACAATCCAGATTAGAAAGTCATCTCTGAACTGCTCGGTGTAAACTGGTGAGGGTCTTGTCTTTATATAGATGGATTTTCACGGAAATTAAATATGTAACTGTTAAGAAGTTAACCTGTGCTAACATCTACACATGAGATCTGAAATTGATCTAAACTGGTCTGAACTGGTCTAAAACAGCTGGCTTTAAATTGGTTTAAACTGGTCTGAATGTAAACGGTGTTAACGTACATGACTGAAAAAGGTTGGAAACTCTTTTGCTGTTAAACTTTGATTTATTCCAAATGATTTCATAACTCGGGGTGTCTAACAGCCATCTACACTGCAGTTTAAGTGAACCTCTCTCTCTCTCTGTCTTTATAGATCAGGAAGCTCGTATGACCATGGGCAGTATGATGAGTGCACCGGTAGGGAACAGCGACAGTAATACCAGCTGTGTGACCGCTCTCAGCTCGTATACAGGACAGCCAGGGACCCGAAAAACACTGTTCACCTGCACTGGAATATAGTACGTCCACCTGTTTGGCTGTGTATTTGAACCTCATTCATGCTGTTAACACAGTAATAGTCTTTTTGATGCAGTCAGTCCTCAAAACACAAAAATCTGCTTTGTTTTCAACTTTAAAATGCTGCGAGGGACCAGAAAGGCTGCAAAATGTCCAATCAGACTATTCAGTAGTCAGAAAAATATATTTTGTGTATATTTATCAGAGCACTGGTTCTCAGACTTTGCCCCTCCCTGTAATGGTACTTCCTTAAATACTTTTTAAAAGTGAAATGAATACATTTAATTTCATATACTATCAAAATACTACATTTTCTAATGAAAATGAACTCACAGAACTGTAATTTAAAATATGTTTTGTATTTCTTTTGTTCCAGTATCGGCCTACTTCACAGTCATGCTCATGCACATGATGTTTAACACGTTCATACATCTATGATAAGTTAAAATCAGTGGTTCATAAACACTGCAATCGTGGCTCCAAAGCGTGGATCAGTACAACCCCTTTTCCACCAAATTAGCTCTGGTTCTTGAACCACTTCTGATTAGGAATAAACCTGCCGTCTGCTAAACGCTCTGTAGCTACTGTATTTTTTACGTTACGCTCATAATGGTGGTACTTAGAGAGAGAACTATTTTCTGAGATGGTACACGTGTTAAAAGGTTTGAGACACACTGTATTAGAGAGTCAGCAGTAGAGAGACGACAGGAAATGAATGGAGGACGACATGAACCAACAGGTCCCCAGTCAGACTCGAACTGGGGACAAGGTGTGAAGCCCCAGACTGTTCATGCTGACTTTACTTAATATATCTACAGACACAGAGAGCGTCGGTTTACATCAACATTAACACAAGTCTTGGGTCATTTGAGTGAGTTGGTTACAGTTTACTGTGTTTGTAGAATTTAGTTTGTTTTTAACATCAATAAAATGTTTCTTCTTTCATAAATTTAGTGTAAATGATGTTGAAACTGTGTGTTCAAACACTTTGCTGCTAAATGCCCTCAGACGCTGAGTATCCAAAAAGTTTTTTACAGTTAAAGGAACAATTTAATGTGTTTCCAATTTTTCAAGAAGGCACAAATGATTCTAAATGATTATCGGTGTGTCGTCAGGTCAGAGTTGTTTCCTGTTGTGTTTCCTGTGTTCTTATAGGACGTCAGCTGAGTAGGCGGTCCTTCAATGTGGACCAGGACACTTTAGCCTTTACAATCCAAAAGATATGTGGTCACATGTGTCCTAGACCACCTTGACAACTGCTCTGAGGGATCTGATCACAAATGTCGTTTACACCGAAGGCGCTGTAAATGAGCTCATAAACACACTGGTTGTAGATTAATGTTTCAAGCAGGGTTGGTGGAGATTAACAGACGAGTCTTGTCAAATCAGATTGTTGGAAAACATTCAGTATTTAAAATAATTTTCTTCTCCAGTGACGGCAGGACGGTGGCCATCAAGAGGATTCAAACAAAGACTTTCTCTCTGTCCAAAACCATCAGACAGGAAGTCAAACAAGTCAGGTAAGTCTCAGAAACATTCGCCATCCTTCTTCACATATCAGATATTTTGACTCTCTCTTTCTGTCTCCAGGGAGCTCGATCACCCCAACCTGTGCAAATTCATTGGTGGGTGCGTTGAGGTACCTAATGTTGCCATAGTGACAGAGTACTGCCCAAAAGGAAGCATTAGTGATGTTCTTCTTAACGAGGAGATCCCGCTTAACTGGGGTTTCAGGTAGACACACAAACACGCACTGTCTTAATTAAAGACATGATAGCATGTTGGTTGAATCAAAATTACAGGAAGAAAAGTGAATAATCTTCAGGTCTATATACTCTGCCAGGTTTTCGTTCGCTACAGACATCGCAAGAGGAATGTCATACCTCCACCAACACAGGATCTGCCACGGTCGACTGAAGTCTCTAAACTGTGTCTTAGACGACCGCTGGGTCTGCAAAATAACAGGTAACATGAATGTGTGTGCTGTAGTGTGTACCAATATGTTTAATATAAACTTAAAGCATTGTAGTATATGTACCAATATGTTCAAACTTAAAGCATTTTCTGAGATATTCTCATAAACAACAACAGCAAAAAACAAACAAACAAAAAAACAGATTTTTATTTGTAAAATCTGTTTTTGGTGAAAATTACAATTTATAATTTGTCTAATTTGTCTAATGAACTGGTGAATTGGCTCAAATTCAGATAATCTCAAAATTTAGTATTACCTTCAAACTCCTTGTAGAGGATTGGATTGTTCACCCACCAACAGAGAGTAAACTCAGTTTAGACCATCATGAGAGAACAACGCTGATTTTAGCTTTTGATTTAAATAGAGAAAAAAATCAACATAAATCAACAAACCAAACTCCCTCTGACCTTTTGAAACAGAATAGATCTCAACACTGATTTGACAGTTTATCATGTTCGTGGTGTGTCCTGATAGATTACGGACTGAAGATGTACCGCAGGGATGATGGGGCGGAGCCTCTTTCTACCTATCAGCAGAGACTCTTGGAGGTGTACATGCCGCCTGAATTTCATAACTCTAACATGGAGCCGACGCTGGCTGGAGACGTGTTCAGGTATCATACACACAAAACTTATTTGTGGCACTAAGGGGGACATTTATCTTACAGGGACCTGTTTTTGTCCCCAAATGGCAGATAAGTGTGTGTTTGCAGGTTTGAGTCCCCACAATGTGAGTGTGTTTGCAGGTTTGAGTCCCCACAGTGAGTGTGTGCAGGTTTGAGTCCCCACAGTGAGTGTGTGTGCAGGTTTGAGTCCCCACAATGTGAGTGTGTGTACAGGTTTGAGTCCCCACAGTGAGTGTGTGTGCAGGTTTGAGTCCCCACAGTGAGCGTGTGTGCAGGTTTGAGTCCCCACAGTGAGCGTGTGTGCAGGTTTGAGTCCCCACAATGTGAGTGTGTTTGCAGGTTTGAGTCCCCACAGTGAGTGTGTTTGCAGGTTTGAGTCCCCACAGTGAGTGTGTGTGCAGGTTTGAGTCCCCACAGTGAGCGTGTGTGCAGGTTTGAGTCCCCACAGTGAGCGTGTGTGCAGGTTTGAGTCCCCACAGTGTGATTTATGCACACACACACAGTCATGGTGATAACCTCTGTATGTTTTCTCAGTTATTCCATCATTCTGCTGGAGATTGCCACTCGCAGCGATCCTGTCCCAGTAAGTCACAATTTGATTGGATGACTGTCCTGTTTGGTCCCTGTAACTCTTTTACTGTCTCATGGAGACAATTTTTAATGTTTGTGTTGATGTTTATTAGCAGGTTAGTATGTGTCCTGCCTTCTTGTTAAATAAATACATAAATACATTTCAGGCAGAGGAATCTAACCTGGAGAGCGCCTGGTGTCCTCCTCTGCCAGAACTGATCTCCAGTAAAGCTGACAACACCTGTCCATGTCCTGCAGACTACGTAGAGGTGTGTACACATTGTCTAAATCTGCTTTTAAACTATTTAATATTAATAAGTGATGGATGAATATTGTTTTGTAAAACAAATGTAATGAAATGCACTAATCTGTTGTTATGTGAGATGACATGCATAGTTTTGGTTTCCTCTCTTGAAAAGCTTCCTTTTGTTACACTATTTATTTTTTTAATTGATTATTTATTATTTAATTAAATAATTTAGTGGCCCCCAAAAGGCAAATATTGGATTTTACCAGACATTTTTGGTTTCCTGTGTTTGGGTTTCAGGATTTGCAAAATCAAAGTGACGTTCTGTTTTAAGGCAATGAGTGCTAACATTAGCATATTAGCTGGATTGCATTATCAAAGTCACAGTTACTGTTGAAAACATAGTGAATTACAACATGTTTTTCTTTTGTTTAAACTTTGGTTAAAACTCACAAATCTTCTACCTCTGCTGCTGTCTTTTGTCCCATGTGTGTTTCCATAGCTGATCCGGCGATGTCGCTCTCATAACCCCGCCCACCGACCCACCTTTGAACAAATCAAAAAGTTCGTTCACCGAATCAACCCGATCAAAGTCAGCCCGGTGGACATGATGATGAACCTGGTAATTACCTGCATCACACACAGAGCAGACGTCAGTTTAAATGTGATGTAGTATAATGCTTAAATCATATTATATATGTATGATACTGTAGTATGGATGTCTTACATTAATATTAAATTTCTCTTATACATATTGTACCACATGAACACTGTATCATACAGACAACAGTTTTTGTTTTACAGATAATTAAGTCTTTATTGTTTTTAATGTCTTTGCATTGGTAGATTGTTTAAAGGGTTTTCTAAAGGTTTTTGTTTAGTTGTTAACTCACTCTTCACTTCAGATCGCTGCTATGTTCTAACAACCCAAACCCTCTGTGTTTCTTCTTCTTACCAAAGTGAAGTTTGATGTTTTAATTGTCATCCAGGTACAATGATAACAACATAACCTTTTACCATAGGTAGATCTTTAAAGGTTACTTGAAATGATGGAGCATTTTGAGGAATAGGATGATGACTCGATGCTTTTTGAATTCATGTTGTTTTCTTGTTTCCACATAAGCTAGTCTTCTTGGTCATTTCTTTCTTTAAATTTGCACAACATCTCTTTGTTGCTTTTATTATATTGTTCTGGGACATTGCTTATTCTTTTCAGTCTAGTGAGGTGATTTACAGGTAGACTTTTGTGGGATGGGTTTAGAGGTATGGTCATTAACAAATAAGTCTCTTAAGAGCCAAGGAGGCCAAACTAGAAAAGTGTTAGAGGATATTTTTAGTGGTCTAGTGTTAAATGGGTCTGTGTTTCTTGGCCTTTCTGGGATGTGTTGGTCTAACAATAAAGTTGTGGTATACTAGAAGTGTTACCAGAGTTTTGAGAGACTTTTTGTTGCGTTTTCAGAGCATCTTAAAATTAGGTGAAGCTGTGCCGGAGCCAGAGTATTTAATAAAAGGAACATTAACATGTATTAAAAGTCTGCTGTTTACCAGATACTTGTACTGTCTCTGTTTCAGATGGAGAAGTATAGTAAACACCTGGAGGTGTTGGTGGCCGAGCGGACTCAAGATCTGATGCACGAGAAACAGAGGACAGACCGACTGCTATACAGTACGACTCACAAATATACATACACACACATTAACTGACTTCCTGGTTAAATAAATACGTACATGTTTGTGTTCCAGGTATGCTCCCTAAACAGGTAGCTGATGACCTGCGACAGGGTAAACCGCTGCAGGCTCAGAGTTACGTCAGCGCTACCATCTTCTTCAGGTAGGAGAGAAAGGAAATGACTGTTTAACTATGTCCCAAGAATGTGTGTCTCAAGAGATTCGGAATCACTGTCATGATGTCGTCACCTGAATGGTTCCCAAACAGTCTTGAAGGAGTTCCCGTTTATGCTGAGCACTTGTTGGCATTTTAACATGGAGGCTTATGGAGACTGACTCACTTCTGCAGCCCGTCTCAAGTGCCCACTCGAGGAATTACAGTTTTTAGCACTTTCACATTGGCTTCATTTCCCAGCACTGGAGGTTGCCGCTTGGGTCCAACTCATCCCAAACCACCTCAGCTGGTCAGGTGATCGGGGAGGTCAGGTCATGTGATGCAGCCCTCATAGAGCCTGGAGGTGTGTTTCGGGTCATTGTCCTGTTGAAAATCAAGTGATGGTCCCACTGAGCTCAAACCAGATGGATAGCATGTCTCTGCAGAATGCTGTGGTAGCCATGCTGGTTAATCTTTTTTTTAATAAATCACCAACAGTGTAAACAGCAAAGCACCTCCCATACCATCACACCTCCTCCTCCATGCCTCACGGTGGGAACCACACATGCAGATACCATCCGTTCACCTTCTCTGCGTCTCACAAAGACATGGTGGTCTGAACTGAAACTAATCCACTGTCATGTCCATGTGCGTTCTTTCTGTTTATTCTGTGTGCAGCGATATCGTGGGCTTCACACAGCTGTCCAGCAGCAGCACTCCTTACCAGGTCGTAGACTTTCTTAACAAGCTCTACACAACGTTTGACGACATCATTGACAACTACGATGTCTACAAGGTGGAAACCATCGGAGACGCCTGTGAGTTGGCTGAATCTGTCAATTACTGTCTCTCAAACTTTAAGTGACTGGATCTTATTGTACTCTGGTGGACTAAACATTGTATACCCTCTGGAAACATCTCTGTAAAACAGTTCATTTAGATTTAGGACTAGTTAGTTGATTTAGTTTCTAATGTTGTTGACTGAGTCATTGTGTGGTTGTGTAGACATGGTGGTCTCTGGTGTACCCCGTGAAAACGGGATCCTCCACGCTTCAGAGATCGCCAGCATGGCTCTGGACCTGGTTGGCGTGTGTCGCACCTTCAGGATCCCCCACAAACCCAACACACAGCTGCAGATACGAGCTGGGATACACTCTGGTACGCACACGTTTTAAATATACACATTTTAAAAAATCTATAATCAAACCTATTTTAAACATCTCTGTCTCTTCAGGTCCGGTGGTAGCCGGGGTTGTAGGGACGAAGATGCCTCGGTACTGTCTGTTTGGAGATACAGTCAACACGGCATCAAGGATGGAGTCCACCAGCCTAGGTAAAACTGTCCTGCTAACAAAGAATATTTACTTGTGAGCAGGGACTATTTGACACATCTGAGATGTTGGCAGCTGGACCTGGAAAACACGGTACATGGTACATCAGGATGTATTTATCTATCAACGTAAACCTGCTTTCAGACCGCTTCCATCTGAGTCGACAACAGTTGTATAATCATGGCAACCACAGAGAGCACACTAAGATTAAAAAAAACATGGGCCACACAACAATTGCTACGTTTTGTGTGCATCCAATCACTCGATTAGTCATTGATGCAATAAATTCCTCAGTGTGTGCGATACTGTATGGTGCATACACCAGTACCAGGATGCATTGTGCACAAGCTTGTCTGACAACCACGCCCGCTGAGCACAGCTGATGGAGAATGTGATCCAAACATTTCCAATAGCTCCAGAGCTTTGTAAAATCCATCTATCCATTTTCTTACACTTTATTGGAGGTCAGGTCACGATGGCAGCAGGTTTAGCTGGGCTTTGTGGAGGTCCCTCTACCCAGCAATGCATTCCAGGCGTTCCCAGGCAAGATGGGCTATGTAATCCCTCCGGCGAGTTCCAGGTCTGTCCTCTTCTACCAATTGGACGTGCCTGGAACACCTCCAAAGGAACCTCCAGGGGGATCCTGATCAGATGCCCAAACTACCTCAGCTGGCTTTCAACGTGAAGGATTAGCTGCTCTACTCTGAGCTCCCTCTGGATGTCCAAGCTCCTCGCCCTATCTAAGACTGAGCCACCCAATGGAGGAAGCTCATTTCGGCGGCTTGCGTCCACAATCTCTTTCTTTCAGTCACTACCCAAAGCTCATGCCCAATGGTGAGGGTTGGAACATAGCTGGACTGGAAGCCCGAGAGCTTTGCCTTCCAGCTCAGTTCCCTCTGAATCACAACGGTCCAGTACACCGCCACCAACCCACCAGTCCATCTCACACTCCATTTTCCATCACTTGTGAACCAGACCCTGTCACACTTGAACTTCTTCACTTGGGGCAGCAACTCGCTCCCAACCTGGAGGGAACAATCCACTGTTTTCCGGCAGAGAACCATGGCCTCCGACTTGGAGGTGCTGACTCTCATCCCTCAAATCTCATCATGCAAATCAATCAAAGTCACTTTGCACGCAAACGAGGAAGCACCTGTATTAACGAGGCATTCTCCATCATTCTAACAGTAAGTTGTGTGTTTCCAGCCCTGAAGATCCAGTGCAGCTCCAGTGCCTTTTACCTGCTGGAGGAGATTGGTGGTTACCTGCTGGAGTGCAGAGGAATGCTGCAGGTCAAGGTGAGATGCCCATTCGGTCAGGGAGCACTGGGAGCACCGGGAGCTGCCCAGTAACACTCTAAATATGTTCGTCTCCAACAGGGGAAAGGTGACATGGTGACTTACTGGTTGGAGGGGAAGAAGACGTCTCTGGTCTGCAAGGACTTCAGCCCCGACACTAAACACATCGCCATGGAAACAGATGCGGAGAAGCAACAAGAGCTGTACGCCTCTATCCCCGGGTATCTGGACAATGATCCTCTCCTGAATCCAGCCTGATCTCCACCCCCAAAACAGCCCGAGTTCATCATTTGATGTGATTTCTTCAGTCGTCAGTGTTTGTTGACAGTGAAAAGTATGCATCATGTGTTGTTTGTGACATGTGTGCATCATACTGTGGCTGTGTAATTATGTTGTTAATTCGCTGAACACGAGTCCTGCACCTTAAAGTCCAGAGTATCAGATTAAAAATCTTCATAACTCTGTTTTCATCAGTGTTTAACCACCTGAAAATCAGACTTCACGCTGTTTTTGTTAAAATGAAACTTTTCCATCATGTCCACCATGTTTCTACAGTAGCCCAACGGACACACTGGACCTAGAGAGACTTTCATGTTTTTTGTGCATTTGGCCACTAAATCACGCTAAATCCAACACACTTTAAACACATTATGGCCTCTGACAAAGTGTAACCTGACCAGGTACGTCTCCGTCACTTCACGGCCTGTTTTGGTACATTCTCCACGGGAGAACTTTGGTTAAAGGTACAATGTGTAAGATTTACGGTGGCCTTCATGTGCCAAAAGTCATTGTCACATCTGCACGAGAAGCATGTTGATTTTCCTTTAGATACATTTATTTAGTTAGATATTCTGTAAACGTCTGGGCTACTGTAACAAATATGGCGGCGCAAGATGGCGGACCCCGTGTAAGAGGACCTGCTTCATGTGTAGATAAATAATGAGGCTGATTCTAAGATAATATATGTCACTGAAAACATAGTTATGCATGTTATGTTCCATTTATGTTCAAAGATCAGCCTAAAAGTTACAAACTGAGCCTTTAACTTGCTCAGATTTGGTCATTTTTCTGCTTTTTATTTTCTAAATGTGTAAATGTGCTACGTAGCTAAATAGTTTTTACGATCGCAGTTCGTACAGAACGGGGAGTTTCTGGTGGGGTTTGAAACTTTGATTAGAATGAGCGCCATTGCTGTCTTAATGATGCTCATTTGTGGACACACTGTCTGTAGATTTATTTAGTTTCAGGCACAAAAAAAGAATTTAAAATGATTTACAGAAAACTTAAATGAACAACATGAAACTAAATGAAATAAATCTGCCTCCTCTGGATCGATCCAAAGTGTGAATACGACTCATTAACATCTCCGCTGGCATCAGTGTGCTCCATGAATATTCACGGAGCACACTGTCGAGCAGATGAAGGGATTTGTTTACCTGTTTGCAGCCAACATGACAACAGATGGACCCGAGGAAGAAGAGGACCTGAGAGAGTCTCGTTAGGACCAAATGTGAAAACGTTCACTGAGATCGTAGACAAGTTATATTATGTGCTTGTACGTACGTTTGGAGATCAGTGCTATAAAAAATTCAGTGTTTAAACTTCTCTGAAGTATTTTTATGTGAAAATCCAAAGTTTTCCGTTCAAGCTTGAACTTGAAAACCTGACATTTACTTGCCTCGTGAAACAAACGGGTGTCAGAGTTTTTTGTTTTGTGTGACAACCTGTTACACTGCAATGCCGCATCCTGTCTGAACGTGGTTAAACTTTAGATTTCAGGTTTTTACGGCAACACGAGAAAATTAAAGTTCACAAACGTGGCTGCTCCAGGCTTCCGTAGACTTGATTAATTTTACTATCAGAATATTAACGAGTTTTTTATGTCAACATATTCGTACAATCATGATGGAGACTGCGTGTGTGTGTGTGTGTGTGTGTGTGTGTTATATGGGCTCATCTGCATGAGTGGTTTGAATATGAGCACAGCTGCACAAGGCAGCTTAGATTTAATTAAACACACACACACAAACACACAAACACACACACCTTACACCGTTTCCTTTTCAACATCTGTAGAACGTTGTTTCCACGTTGTTTAACCGCTTCATGTGTTTTCAGTCCGTTCTGCTTTGTGTTATTTAATTTCATAAAGTCATTAATGTGGTCAGTGACATGAAGGATGTTTTGGTTAAACATGACCAGAGTAACTGCGGCATTGTGGGTAGGAGAGAGAGCTTTGAGGCGGTCGTGTTTCAGTTGTTTATTGTGTGTGTGTGTGTGTGTGTGATGTTGATGCGTTTTAATGTTTCCAAAAGATGTCGTCCACGACGTTTGTCCCACGTTTTCTTTGATTGTAAATCATGTCGGTTTGTTCTCGACCTGAAAACACAAAAACACAACGAGCCGGGCGAGCAGAGAGAGAGAGAGAGAGAGAGAGATGGTTTTTAATTACAGATGAGACGCTGTGTGTGTGTGTGTGTGTGTGTGTGTGATGTTGATGCGTTTTAATGTTTCCAAAAGATGTCGTCCACGACGTTTGTCCCACGTTTTCTTTGATTGTAAATCATGTCGGTTTGTTCTCGACCTGAAAACACAAAAACACAACGAGCCGGGCGAGCAGAGAGAGAGAGAGAGAGAGAGATGGTTTTTAATTACAGATGAGACGCTGTGTGTGTGTGTGTGTGTGTGTGTGTGTGTTTGAAGTGTTTTGGGTAATTGAATGAGTACTCACCTATAAAGCCTCTCTCTCTCTTTCATTCACTGCTGAGCTTGCTCGTCCACATTTACATTTCTAAGGACACACATCAAACAAAGTGTCATCGTTATGAAACCGTGTGTGTGTGTGTGTGTGTGTGTGTGTGTGTGTGTGTGTGAGCTTTTATTTACTGAATACATCAGACAACACACACACACACACACACACTCACACTCCTAATGAGCTGATGTGTGTTTCCATTCATATCGGTGGTTCTGTTTGGAAGAAATCTATGACTCCATCGTCTCCATGCACAGTCTGGAAACAGCCTGGAACAGTCTGGAAACAGTCTGGAAACAGCCTGGAACAGTCTGGAAACAGCCTGGAAACAGCCTGGAAACAGTTTGGAGCAGAGCCTGTGTTGTGCCGGAACCGGAGCTGGGTGGTACATAAGTTAGATCAGCTCAGAGAGTCCGGATGACGTTTCCACACACGACTATTCTTTTACATTAGCTTGTTTGGACTAACTGACTTTCAGTGGTTGGTGAGAGCTTGGTGAAATAAAAGGCTGAAAGACAGACGCCGAGCTGGGCTGACTGCTGTTGGACTAGTCAGTAATATTAGCTGGCTGCTATGTCTGCTGTTGGTGACCTTGTTGATGTTTGGCTGTTAGCAAAGTTGTCAACTCGCTAGTTTTTGATCAGAAGTAATGTAATCAGAACAAATACTCGAGTACAGCTGAACATAGCTACCACAGTGGGATTACACTCTGACACTGGAGACAACAAATCACAACAAACACTGATTTCTATGAAATGTTGGTTTAATATTAAACAAACAATCTGTAGAGATAAAAATAAACATTATTCACATTTATTAATAAAATAAAATTCTGTTTCAGGAACATCTTGGCTCATTTAGTTCAAATAAAAAGCTTTTAATTGAAGATTATTATCGTTAGTCCTCTAATATGAGCTGAAGTGGACTTCAGTTCAGATATTATTCCAAATAAATCACATCCGTTCTGTCACTTTTTATATTCATACGTTATATTTAACATGTCTTGAACCAAGTGGAAAGCAGCCATGGGTTCATAAACCAGCTGAGATACTTCATTAGAATAAATAACATATTTTCAGGGAGGGAGGAGAGACGTGAGGAGACGTTTCCTGTGGGATGTTTACGGTCTCACAATATTTATCACTAGATAGACCGACATGTAAACATGTAAAGATTCTTCACCAACATGTTTACACATTGTAAAACAACCACACTAATCTTACACAAAGACTCAAACCAACAGTCAGATGTGTACAAAACAAAAAAAACAGCTCATTTATACATAGTTTAGTTTAAAACATGGGGACTATTTTCTGCAGTGGATTAATCTACATTCAGTGCTCAGCAGGACGGTGAATAAATAATGTTATTTAATATGGCACCACAGAAGAAGAAGATACAAACACAGTCCTGTTGGTTTGAGTGTGAACATGAAGAAAAATTACAGTGAGCTTTCAGTCAGGTTTTATATGACAGCTTAGTGTGAGGGTAAAAACTGCAGAGGGCGCCGTTACTCAACAGGAAGAGACTTTACTGACACAACAACTTCCTCCCTCTCAAACTATTTTTAATTACATTTGGGACAACCAGCTGAACCGTCCAATCACATAAAACTACAGGTAACAACACCTGGACCCTCTTCACCTTGACCCTCTTCAACAACACCTGGACCCTCTTTACCTGGACTCTCTTCAACAACTCCTGGACCCTCTTTAACTAGACCCTCTTTAACAACTCCTGGACCCTCTTTACCTGGACCCTCTTTAACAACACCTGGACCCTCTTTACCTGGACCCTCTTTAACAACTCCTGGACCCTCTTTACCTTGACCATCTTCAACAACACCTGGACCCTCTTTACCTGGACTCTCTTCAACAACTCCTGGACCCTCTTTACCTGGACCCTCTTTAACAACTCCTGGACCCTCTTTACCTTGACCCTCTTTACCTTGACCATCTTCAACAACACCTGGACCCTCTTTACCTTGACCCTCTTCAGCAACACCTGGACCCTCTTTAACTGGACCCTCTTCAGCAACACCTAGAACCTTTTCACCTGGACCCTCTTCAACAACACCTAGAACCTTTTCACCTGGACCCTCTTCAACAACACCTAGAACCTTTTCACCTGGACCCTCTTCAACAACACCTGGACTCTTGGACCCAGCTGTTCTGACGACCCTCCTGGTGCCTCAGGTGGTGTTCCTTCTCCTCAGAGACAGTCCAGTTCTGAGGGACCCCCCTCTGCTGGACAGCAGAGATGAATGAGCATCCCTCATGTTGTTCCTGAACGTCCTGGTGGAGTAGTAATACAGCAGCGGGTTGACCACGCTGTTGGACGCCGCCAGACACAGTGTCACCACCACCGCCCGCTGCAGCGCCAACGTAACCCCACAGCTCCACTTGCTGCACACAGCGTGCAGGTGCAGAGACCGAATCACGTGATAGGGCAGGAAGCAGAACAGGAATGTCACTGTCACCATGGTGACCAGGTGCACCGAGCGGCGTCTGTTGTGACGACGAGCGTTGCTGGACGAACTGTTGCCGTGGATGCTGGATCGCGCTGTCAGTCGTTGAATGAGTCTGCTGTAGCAAATGATGATCGTGAGGAAAGGGAGGAGGAAGCCGAGAAACACCGCCACGTAGTTTAAGATCAGGACACGCTCCCAAGAGGAGGGGCTAGACGGCTCGAAGCAACGAGGAAGTTCACCCCTGAGAAAGAGAGAGCAGAAAAAGAAGTAAGTTAAAGGACAGCTCTCAAATCTACGTTCAATTCAAAACTTATCGTGACACCATGAAGCTGTCACAGTCGTGTTTGTCTCACGCAACCATAAAAACCATTGACAGGATGAACCTGACGTAGTCTCCGTGACGTCCCCGCAGACTGTCTAAAACCTGGATGTAGTCTCTGTGACGTCCCCCACAGACTGTCTAAAACCTGGACGTAGTCTCCGTGACGTCCCCGCAGACTGTCTAAAACCTGGACGTAGTCTCCGTGACGTCCCCGCAGACTGCCTAAAACCTGGACGTAGTCTCCGTGACGTCCCCGCAGACTGTCTAAAACCTGGACGTAGTCTCCGTGACGTCCCCGCAGACTGTCTAAAACCTGGACGTAGTCTCTGTGATGTCCCCCACAGACTGTCTAAGACCTGGACGTAGTCTCCTTGACGTCCCCGCAGACTGCCTAAAACCTGGACGTAGTCTCCGTGACGTCCCCGCAGACTGTCTAAAACCTGGATGTAGTCTCTGTGACGTCCCCCACAGACTGTCTAAGACCTGGACGTAGTCTCCGTGACGTCCCCGCAGACTGCCTAAAATCTGGACGTAGTGTCCGTGACGTCCCCGCAGACTGTCTAAAACCTGGACGTAGTCTCTGTGACGTCCCCGCAGACTGTCTAAGATCTGGACGTAGTCTCCGTGACGTCCCCCGCAGACTGTCTGTAAACCTGGACATAGTCTCCGTGACGTCCCCGCAGACTGTCTAAGACCTGGACGTAGTCTCCGTGATGTCCCCGCAGACTGTCTAAAACCTGACGTAGTCTCCGTGACGTCCCTGCAGACTGTCTAAAACCTGGACGTAGTCTCCATGACGTCCCCGCAGACTGCCTAAAACCTGGACGTAGTCTCCGTGACGTCCCCGCAGACTGTCTAAAACCTGGACGTAGTCTCCGTGACGTCCCCGCAGACTGTCTAAAACCTGGACGTCTTTCCATACCAAGCAGGTCTAGACTTCATGAGCAAGAAAAACTTCCTTGAAGAGGCAGAACCCGGCTCATGGTGGATCATGGTTGGTCATGGTGGATTGTGATGGATCGTGGTGGATCGTGGTGGATTGTGGTGGATCATGGTGGATCATGGACAGCAGCAGCTGAAACCCGTCACTGTAAAAACTCAGAGGTCAAAGGTCTTGTGTGCTTAAATGTTCTGATCTTTTATTTGGTCAGTTGTGACATCAGAGATGTTTCCAGTGTTTACAGGAAGCCATCTTTACATGACACAACACAGCTCCATGATTCATGTCTCCCACAGATCCTCCTGAGTGAGTCCACGACCTTCTGGAGGTCAAACCTCCCATCAGGACGCCACAGCTTCAGTCCAGTTCTCTGGAAATGAACTCTGCGATGGACGAACGCTCGGCACGTTGATTTTCAAACACTGATGAAACTTTATCAGAACGCTGAGAAAACGTTTAAATAATTAAATCAATTCTAAATAATTCAGTGTAAATTAGTTAATCTAAATAAAATTTTCAAATTAAATTAATTATAAATTTTAGTTAAAAGCCGTAAACCTTCAAAAAGGGTGTGAACATCTTTTTCTGGACAATAAAACATTTAAATATTTTAATTTTAACATTTTGTCTGTGGTGACTCACCTGATTTTCACCCCATGTGACAGGAAGGGGGTCGAGGACACGCCCACAAACAGCCAAATTCCCAAACAGACCAATAAGGTGCGCGTGGGCGTGGCTAGAGAGCGGTGACGGAGGGGCTTGGACACGGCGAGCCAACGGAGCACGCTCAGTAGAGTGAGGAAGAGGATGCTGAGGGAGTAAGGAGCTCTTTATCTTTTAATCAGGAATGTGTGTGTGTGTGTGTGTGTGTGCGTGTGTTACCTTGTGTACAGGTTGACATAGAAACCGTAGACACACAGGCGGCACATCCAATCAGGGAACTTCCACACCGCGCCCATGAAGTAATAAGCCAATCGCAGAGGGAGGGTGAGGGAGAAGCTGCCGTCTGATAGGGCGAGGTTCATCATGACGACGCAGGAGGCGGAGTTTCTGGAAGAGTGGCCAAATATACAAAGTTAATAACTTTTAATGAATCTAAACGTCCAAGTGCTAAAGAGCAGCTTTTAGGTCAGCAGTGTGCATCAGTGCCGTCTGTAATAAAAGTGTCTTTATGAAGCTTCTATGCAAATCTTAACAGTCACATGAGCCAATATTTACACATTAAAACACTAAAACAGCAATTCAGATATATGTTTATGACCAAATGGTGCTGCGTTAAAGTAGAAGCACTTAAACACTACAGGTTGTATGAAGGTTTTCTGACATTTAATGTTTAAATATGCAAATGGGGCATTATCTAATGTAACTTTAATACAGACAAGCGGAAATGTGGCATCGAGTTCGTCTGTCCGATCTCACGCACAGTGTGCTGTTTGTGAGTCTTATCCCTGCTCCCGTCGTATTATCAGAAAGTGTTTGCATAGAACATAAATAAGCCCTTATTCGTGTTATTTATGCGTCTGATTTGTTTGCACCGGGGTAAACAAATGAAAGAGCTCCAGTGATGTGACAGTGAGCTCGGCCTGCTCGTCTTCTACACCGAGTCAGATGTTTTGTTCATTAAATATAAGTAGTGATCTGACATGAATGAAGATTAACAGGTGACCTGTTGAACTACAGAAATATCACAACAAAAAATCTTAAAAATACATCTGACGTCGTCTGACGGAGAAACTAAAACAAAACTAAAACAGGTTCTTCAACTAAAGAAAGCTCCACCCGAATACTTTCCAGGTCAACTGGAACATTAAAATCTTCGTCCTCATCACGAGTCATGTAATATATTGTTATTGACTGCAAACAAATCAATCGACCCCTTCAGAAGTCCCCCACTTTTCAATCTGTGCTCCAATCACAGTTGAGCAAAGCCTCAATCAACTTCCTCCTTTCCTGTACTTAGATATGCTACGTGTTAGCTACGTATTAGCTCATCTGTGTTGAAAAGAAAACCACATTCTGAAGCTGGTGGGAATGTATGCCCTTTTTCAGTTTGCTAAAATGCTAGCTAACTAGCTCCTCTAATGCTAACTAACAAACTGACAACTGATGTTAATTAGCTAGCTAGACCAACTGCTGTGACCAACTTCCTGTTTAGCCCTTAATTTGAACGGGGATAAAATTATTTAACTCTTCTTGATTTTCTAAATGTTATCGGACCTAACGGATCGAGTCGTTTCAGGTTCAGTCGTGTCTTTTTGTCAATGTCACAGTCTTTTTGGGCCAGCGAGCGTCACGTGACGCCATCGCTGTCATTATACCGTTTGGCCACTATGTCAAATTGCTCTTTACGGAGGCTTGATGTAGATTAACTAGCAAGTTAGCTAGCGTAGCAAAAAGCTAATAATTGATGTAGATTAGTCAGCTTTCATTTTGCTATACTAACCTGTATATTCCCACTTTTATCCCTTAGTCATCTTCAAAATGTGGTTTTGTTTTCAGTATAGACATGCTAGCACGTAGCATATCGAGGTAAAGGAAAGGAGGAAGTTGGCCGAGGTTTGCTCAGCTGTGATTGGAGCACAGAGCGGAAAGGGGAGGGATGTAAGGAGGGTTAATTAGCATATATAGATGTATCCATCTATCCACCTGTGTCAGTCATTAGCTTGCTAGTTACATGTGATAACTCATGTTAGCAACACACTAGCTAGCTAAGTTACATCGATTCTCAGTTAGCTAGCTAGTTAGTATTGAGTTTTGGAAGTTATTTTAAGGTTATTTTAAGGCTATTTTAAGGCTAAGACTCAACATGTAGCTCACATGGATGGAGCTCCGTGTTTGTGTGTTCAGACCTGCGGTGGCTCTGCAGGAAGAAGACGACGACTGCCGCAATGTTGCAGAGAAAGGCCACAGGAAACAGCAGCATGTAGGTGAAGGTGTAGGCACGGTACTTGAACGCATCGTCGTTATGGAAACACGCCACCCAAGAGCTGTTGACGTGGGCGATGGCGGTGGTTAGCAGGCGTTCTACAAGATAAAAAACACATGGTGGATACGAGCACAGACATAAAGACACAGTTAGCCGAAGTAGCCGTTAGCACTTCTTGTTTGCAGTGAATTCGTGGATGTACAGATGAATATCGCCGTTTTACTTTGAGACTGAAGAAAAGTCTCAGAATTTTGAGATTCTCAGTGGAGTTTCTCTGATTTCATGACAGACGACGACACAATCAGGAAGTGTGAGTCACACTGAATCGTATAAAAACATGTTTCATGTCTGTGCGTTCACATTTCACTCAGTTTTGACTCCGACAAGTGATTTTAGACTCAGATTCCCTTCCTGAAGTTTCTTTGTCTCCTCGCCCACAGCTGATGATTGATATTGATCAGTCAGCTCGTGTTTGGAGCACAAAACTTCACAGCCGCTTTATAAACAGTTCTCCACCCTCCAAAGAGTCACCAGATAAATCTTTATCGCATTTATTATCTAATGTTTGATTTTTAGTGAAATATTGACTCATTTCTTCTCCCACATGGTTTAATCATTACCACTGAACTCCTCTGAGATGTAATGCTGAGGCTGCATAAAATGGAAATCATGTAAAAGTACAAGTACCTCAAAATGTACAAAAAGTACAGTACTTAGTTACTTTAGTTACTTTTCCTCCTGGCCACCTATCATGTGATAAACATGACCAGTGTTCTGCATCTTAGTCACAGAGATGCCACAGGCCAAAACCACATGACCAGGAAGTGTGTGTGTGTGTGTGTGTGTGGTATGTAAACCAGACCAAACGAGTCGGCCTGTTTTAAACAAAGCTGCTTTCATTGTGCAGACAGTAGCAGCTCACCTGTTTGTTGTTCCTGGACTGTAAATTTGAATGAAGCTGTTGAACTGCCTCTTTATCTAATGAAATGTAAATGATCGAATAAACGACTCTGTGTGAGAGCTCACGTATGACGAGGGAATGTCTTCGTGTCCTGCAGGTTAAGGTTTGACCACAGGTCTGAGGTCTCTGTCCAGATCAGATTCAAACATGGTTCAGGTGTTTTTTTACATGAAGTTCTGGCTGCCTGAGATCTGAACAGTAAACAGCAGAGGTCGTTCTGTTATTCTGAATATCAGCACGGCTGTGGCTCAGTCGTATAATCGCAGCGTGCTGATATTCAGTATAACAGCACGACCTCCGGGACGCCGACACTTCCTGAACACTAGCTTGTTAGCTACTTTGTGTCGGCCTCCACGTGAGCACAGGTGAGCTGCTTTGTATGATGTATGAACCAGTGACATCACAGTCTGTGTCTCATCAAACATGTTCAACATCATCAGAAGGTTGGTGTGTTCTCTTCAGCACCAAACAGGAAGCAGGAAATGGTTACTATGGTAACGGCTGAAAAACTCCGGTCACACACACACACACACACACACACACGACAGGCGGTGAATTAACGGTGTTTAACTCAGCGTCTATCTGATCCACCAATCAGCTCCTACCTTCCCCTCATTCCTACACTCTAATGCTAAAATAATGCTCAGCTAACATTAAAATAACGCTGGTCTAACATTAAAATAACGCTGGTCTAACATTAAAATAACGCTCGTCTAACATTAAAATAACATTGGTCTAACACTAAAAAAACTTTGGTCTAACCTTAAAATAACGTTGGTCTAACATTAAAATAACGCTCGTCTAACATTAAAATAACATTGGTCTAACACTAAAAAAACTTTGGTCTAACCTTAAAATAACGTTGGACTAACATTAAAAAAACTTTGGTCTAACCTTAAAATAACGTTGGTCTAACATTAAAATAACGTTGGACTAACATTAAAATAACGTTCGTCTAACATTAAAATAACGTCTAACCTTAAAATAATGCTGGTGTAACATTAAAATAACGCTGGACTAACATTAAAAAAACGTTGGTTTACCTTAAAATAACGTTAGTCTAACCTTAAAATAACGTTGGTCTAACATTAAGTACAGTTACAGTTTGATAAGGTTGTCTGAATGTTAGTTATTGTTTGATGAATGGTTGTGTATTGGGCTGTTAAAGTAACGTTAAAGTAACGTTAAAGTAACCTAAATGCTCTGAAGGTTACCCACATAACTGACAGAAACAGTGAGGCAGCGTGTCACTGTGACCTCGTTACTGATTTGTGTTTACATCGTCACAGCTGATGTTGGACGATCAGTCATCACCATGGTCTGTCGTTTGACTGGTTTAACATGTATGAACAGTTTGTCATACAGACACGTGATGCTTCATTTGACTGCACATCATCTGAGTAAATGAATATAAACAGAATAAAAACATGAAGGCGCCTGTTAGAAGTTTAGATTTAAAATCAACAACATGTACGACCACGAGACTAAAGCTCAATGTCCAACAAACCATTTAAGGCCTTGAATTTTGAGAATGCAGTCCAAGACTTTTCCAGGATGCTCTGTTTGTGAGTTTTATTTTGAAAGTCATTACTCACCGTTCATCCTGTCTTCATGTCTCCATCAGCAGTGTGTTCGTCTGTCCTCCGTCTCTCTGCTTTTATTTCTGTCCAGTATTCAAATCCTGCTGCCAGCCGGTTTGTGGGTGTGTTCGAGTTCCAGGGAAGAAGAAGGCGTCTACACACACACACACACACACACGGGCAGAAAGCCAAAACACACTCGACAGTTCCTCGCTGATGAACTGTAACACTGATATAAACACACACACACACATTCTTTACACACTATTACACAAAAAGTGGTTCCAATCAAGCGATCCGATTGGTTGACTAGACGTGTAGAAGGTGACATCACACATTTCTTCGGCGTTCCCGTGGTAACATCATAAACGAGGGAGCTGATTTTATTTCCACTGAGCGTCTGTGCCGTTATGATAATTCAATCAACGCTCGTTAATGGACATTACGAATAAATTACAGGTGCTGCCTCGTTTGAGCCCGGCGACGGTTGTATAATTGTAATAGGACACTCGAGGCTGTGCTTTACCGTCATTATTGGCACGGTGTCATTAAATCTTAGCTTGGCGTGTTTGGTATGTGGTCTGTCACTGTAAGGAAATGAAATGCACGTTCTGCTGCCGTCCTGATCGTTTAAGAAACATCCGTAATCTGAGATCACTCTGCTCATCCAGAATGCTGCCACACGACTTCTCACATTACCGTCATACGTAGATCTTTGTTACTGGTTTAATACTTTTCAAAGTCCAACCTGTCCCGACAGGTGTGCACATGAACTCTTCATGCATGTCTGCTGTGTTCTGTAACAATGTGACTTCAAATGTGGGACGATGAGATGAAACCAAACTGATGTTGTCAAAGTGAGTTTTCCCTCTGAAGGTTGACTTTGATTCATTTAATGATTTCTTAATAAGCAGACGTGCTCTGAGTCAGCGGCTGCAGCAGCTGCAGAGCCAAGTCACACAAAAGATCAAAACATAAGTTCATCAGAAAATAAAGCTCAGTGGACTTCATGGAATGACAAACACAAATGTTCTGCTTCTTAAAATACGAGAAACGTCGTCATTTTAACGGAAAAACTGAAATATCAAGAGAATAAAGAAGTATGAGAAGAAGAGGCTGTGTTCTTATGAGGAGGTCATATGACCTGGTCGTTGGTTTGGAGATCCGTCTGGTGCTGTGTGACATGGATGTGTTTGTTCCCCAGATCCAACAATATCTGAGGCAAAGCTACTGTTAATAACATGTTACTAACATGTTAATAACATGTTAGTAACGTACAGATGGAGACGTGTACACATTGATTGTGATGAAGTTGAAATTTCAGAAGTCAAAATAACAGAACAAAAATGTAATATTTCAAAGTTTGAGGTGAACAAGAAGACAACATTAGACTTTGAGGATGAAGTGATGTGATCACGTTTGACATCAGTGTGTCACTTTGTACAGTGTATATACTATTAATCACACTACAGTACAAACACAAGCTTTAATGTTGGCAGGCCGACCAGCACCTCAAAATAACAGAAATCAAATCAGAGCAGAACTTTTTCCACCACTAGAGGGCAACACCTACCCGTCTACTGCTTCAAGGTTCAAGGATTCAAGTTGTTTCTTTGAGTTGCAGCAGGTAAAAAAAGGTGCAATGTGCAGTTCAGTGTGTGTGAACCACGCTGTGATGTTCACCATGGTCCCTCTGTAGAAGGTGGTCAGGGGAGCTCTCTGCAGTCTCTGCAGGAAGTAGAGATGCTGGTGAGCTCTCTTATTGGTGTGTCTGATGTTCAGAGTCCATGTGAGGTCCTCTGTGATGTGGACGCTCAGGAACTTCTCTGGACAATCTCCACAGGGGAGCCGTTGATGTTCAGCAGTGTGGACATGTTGGGCTCTTCTAAAGTCAACAATGACCTCTTTTGCTTTGTCCACATTGAGGGACGGGTCGGGACCTCGTCGTTTTCAGCACATCAGGAAGGGAGCCATCGTCATCACAGGAAGGTGGAGCTCACCTGTAGTTGCTGGTAGCCTGTATGCCCTGCCATAAGCGCCATGTGTCCTTGGTGTCTGTGGTTATGGATTTTCTGAGCGTGCTGACCCACAAAGACAAAGAAGAAACTGTTGAACTGTGTTTGCTCGTCTGATTGTTGGTTTGGGGGACGTAGATGGAGATGTAGCATCTCGTTCTGCTTATTACTGATGATGATGATGATGATGATGATGATGATGATAATGGTGATGGTGATGATGATGATGATGATGATGGTCCAGTCTGACTTTGTTTCAGAAGTCGACACGACTAAAGCAGATTTTAATGTGCTCATACTACATGTCTGTGTCTGTGAAGTCAACAAATCACAACAAATACTGATTAATATGAGACGATGATTTAATTAACGATGTTTCGATAATGTGATTAATTATAATAACATAATATAACGTGATACAGCTCTGACCGGATGATGCATGATGCAGAATGTTCTGATCCAAAAACAGAAAGTGTTTTCAAATTCAGTGCAGGCGACAATTCCCAAATATGAATAAAACAATAAATGAAAATAAGTTTCTTTGTATAAAAATATAAAAATTGTTAAACATCTCAGACAATAACTTACAAATCTAATAAAATCTAAATCAGATTTTAAATAATAAATTTCTGACTTATTTTAACTTTGATTATATTTTAAATAACAAACGTCACGTGTTAAAGTAAAAACTACAGAATCATCCAGAAAAGGGGTTTAAATCAGTCCCAAGGAATCCTGGGAAGGATTGTAGTTCACAAAGCGACCAATCACAGCTGGGACTTGGCTTGTTGCCCCGCCCCCTTACACTCAGACAAACTGCTTGGGCTTCTGGGTGGGCGTGGTCTGTGGTGGGAGGGGCTTGTGCTTCTCTGATGACTCTCCCTGGTCACCATGGAGATGAGAGGGCGCCTCATCTGCAGTTAATTAAAGAGAACAAACGGGCAGCTTTAACGAAATATTGATGCTACCTGAACGTTACGTTAAATTTAAAGTCCGACCGAGCTAATTGACCGAGCTAAAGCGTTTGACTCCGTGAACTACATAGTACTGATTCCAGGTGCTCGTTAGCCTGGTTACCTAACGACCTCTTTAATAGGCCTCAGGGTGTAAATTTAGACCTTCATCTCTCACAGCTTCTTCTTGTGTTCTTAAGGTGTTCCCCAGGGCTCAGTACTTAGTCCCACTGCACTTTTATTCTACATATTCTTCATGCTGTTAATAACTCCAATATTCATTTATATGCCGATGATACAGTCTTGTATGTCTCCGGTCCTTCTCCCGACGCAGTGATGAAATCACTTCAAGTTATGTAGTTTGGTCGGAAGGGCCCACCTTGACAACACCTGGTACCATCCTGGAGGAGGTTATGGTTTATGAATGCTTCTAAATCTGTCACCGTGTTGCAGTTGAAAATCAAGGCAAAACTTTGTTTATTGTATAGAAATCGTTCCTTTTCTATATCACCAAAAATACTAGATATTAAACTAGATATTTTTAAAAATATTATACGCTGTCATGAAAATAATTTCCACTGCTACGCTGATGATACTCAGCTCTATGTGCCTAAGTCTGCTCCTAGATCCTGATGAAACTGGTCACAAGTTGTTTTATAGAAAATCTCAGATCATATGACAAATCTTAGCTTCCTTTAATTGGTTTGTATCTATTAATCTGGAGCCCTAACAAATGTAGTACAAATGCTTGAGTGTGTCTTACTCTGTATCTTGGACAGTGCGTACTCCAGCCCCTTCATGGCTTTGTCCTGGTTACTTTTAAACCTGGCCAGACCAAACTCCTGGAAGAGAGACGCAAAGAGTTGACTCCCATTCAGACTGAATTTATGTCTCTAAAGGAGGTGGAGTGATTTTAACGTTAGTGATGTGAGGAAGTCAAAAACATAGACGCTAACATGCTAACACCAACATATAGCTGGCTACAGAAAGGTACTGCTATTCTCTTAGGCTATATCATTTTAACGATGAGTTAAATTACAAAAGAACACAGTAAAGATCCCACGCCTCCAGCTGTAATGTCAATTCCCTCTGAACAGGGCTTTAGACAGTGAGAGGTATTACGTAAACCTGTATGGGCCGGGCCAGGCCGTAGACAGCCGAGGAGATACAGGCCTCCCTCCTCAGTTTGGTCCAAGATGGCCGAGTGTGGTCCTCCTCAAACAAACACCGCTCGACCACCATCTGAGAGACAGTACGTAATGATCAGTCACCTATTATCCAAACATCAAATTATCGTTCAAACATGAGAAACAATTAAATTCTGTTAGAGAAGTCACACAAACATCGCCTCGTAATATAAGTTATACTGTTACCATCAGAGTGTTGTGGTTCAGGTTCCAGGTCTTGGTGGTAAACGTGTGTGTGTGCGGGTCAACGATGGAGTCCTCCAGTACGTAGACCGCCCGGGCCATGTGAGTGGGGAAGATGCGCTCCGCCCAGCCCGGCAGCCGGTTGGTCTTGGTCAGCAGCCGCCGTGACAACAGGTGGTTGCTGGGGGTGACCTCGCGGTACAGGACGTCCTCGGTGAGGACGTGAGCGCTGATAGACAGAAACACACAGATTATATATACGTGTGTGTGCGTCTGTCTGTCTTTGTGGGGACTTTGTGAGATCTTTTGCTCCTTGGCAGTGAGGACGTATCACAAAGTGGAGACATTTTTGAAAAGATCATGAAATTTCAGAAGAGGTGGACATTTTTAAAAATAATTTGGGAAATTCAGGATATTTTTGGTCATTTATTTTAAGTTAATTTTAACGATTTAACAACATGGACTGTTGTTCGTAATGTAGAAAAAATATGCTTAATTTTCGAGATTCATTCAGTGTCTAAATAAAACCTATTACCTGTACGGGTTTGGGTAGCGCTGCCAGAAGGCGGCAAGCACCTGATGCCATGGACCCTTAATGTCGACCTCGCTGTGGAAAGACCTTCCCATGCCTTCACACAAATACACACACAAACACACACAGCTCACGCCTGACTCATTCAGGATCTGTAGGAAAAAGACAACCAGTCATATTTTGTCAATATATTCTGCTGATGTTTCACTATATATATATATATATATTCATCTAATTAATATGTTGTTGTGATGTTTTCATATTTTGATAGATGTTAATGTTTGATAAATTACCTAATTGATCAGAATAGTTGTCACGCAGAAGAATTTAGAAGAATTGAGTGACGAATAGCTACATCTGTCCAGATGTGGTGATGTTTGAATTTCAGTCTGTGATTTGTTTGTTTTAGAACAATCTGGTATGAATATTGTAAAAAAAAACCAGTATGTTCACATGTATATCAAACAGCACATGTATATGTTTTAAAACAATATTACAATACAGATATAGTGTAGAGTTGATACAGTACTTTAATATTTCAATTGTATGTTGCTTTAAAGTTCCGCTCCTCTACATTTCATGGACTGTTTGTGACTCATTGTTATAATTGTAACAGAATATAAGAAAATTAGCTCCACATCAACTACCCACATTATATGTTAACGCAGGCATGTCCAAGGTCCGGCCCGGGGGCCAATCACGGCCCGCGGTCAGATGTCATGCGGCCCGCAGCTTTATTTTTATAATATATTATTTATGGCCTGCTAGGATTGTCAGATACTGTATGGCTGGAAGATTTGTTTTTTTGGTTGACATAATGAAGCATTTGAACCTTAAAGGACATAACTGCTGCTGTTATATATCTGTAGATGTGACACAAATATTACTTTCTGAATAATCTTGTGAAAGAAGAGACAGAGTGAAACGTTTTAAACTTATGTTAACAGACTTTGCATTACTCATAATAAGTCATGTTTAAAATGAACATGAGGTTCAGATTTGTATCAGCTTCATGCACACTCTGTGCATTTATATGTAACTTTCATTGTTTTTCATTTTTTAAATGTTAGTTTGGCCCCCGGGCATCTTCACATTGTCAAATCTGGCCCTCTTTAAAAGAAGTTTGGACACCGCTGTGTTAACGTATTAATAACAATAGTAATATATCATAATGCAACATTTTATGACTGTTTCTAGCTGGCATTGTACCGTGTGGTAGACTAATGTGAGTGCTAAAATAAAGACTTGCGTTGGCCGGGAATCGAACCCGGGTCAACTGCTTGGAAGGCAGCTATGCTAACCACTATACCACCAACGCCTGTCGGAACAGAGTCCGGGTATCCTCCTTAAATAATCCGATACGCCCGACCGCTGAATTCAGCACGCTTCCGATAGATTAACGTTAACTCTGTCTCGTTTAGCGTTTATTACGTTAAACCGCCTCTATTTGGCGCGAAGGCTAACTCTGAGTGGTAGCTAGGTTTACTGTTAGCCCCCCATCACGGCGCCGCTAGCTGACAGCTAACAGCTAACACTGCTGTAACGACCACAAAGTAAGCTAGTTAGCTAGTTAGTTAGCCTCAGAGCGCTAGTTACTGCTAGGTACGTAAGTTTATGGGGGGGGGCAGTTTCCGGGATGTGTAGCAGCAGGTCATTGGTCGACAGCGGAGCTCCGGAGGAAGCTAACGGCTAACAACTAAAGCTAACCTAGGAGTACCGAGCATACCTGCGGGCTGAGACTCCAGCAAGGTCCGCTCGGTGTGTGCAGCTCCGGGCTGACACACTGTAAAGTGTCCGCATCAGTAAAAACACAGCAGGAACAGAGAGTGGAGTCAGGTGACGCTAATATCACTCACCTGTGTACTTCTCACTTCCCGCCACTAGATGACGAGCTGTAGTCATTTTTTAAAAAGGTAGAAACGAGTCAGCACGCAGGTCACAGGTGAGTGTTTAACTAACGACACACAGGTCACAGGTGAGTCAAACATGGCCATGATGGCTGCACAGGTGTTGTGTTTCTTCTTCATCCTTTGTCGTAGCTTCAGTCCTGACAGTAGAATCATACCTGATCTGACCAGGACAGACAGACAGGTGAGGACACCTCTGCACAGGTAATGCTTGATGTTCTGCTCACCTCAAGGACGACTGTCCGCATGGGGGACTTCAAGGTGACTCATTTGTCTGTATTCACATAGAAAACTCACCTTTCTGACAGGTGATCAAAATATAATGAGACAGATAACAGACAGAATCATTAAACAGAAACTTGGTGAAAGAGATTAAATAAACTCATGAGAGGGATCAAAAATAAAATATCAATAATGTTAATAATAAAAATAAATAAAGTATAAATAAAGACTATGACTCGCTCTCATCATACCTGAAGCAACCTCTGAACTATTTAAAAAAATAAATAAATTCATTTTAAATCATTTACTATCAAAATACTACAACATTTCAAAAAGAGTTCAGAATAATTTTAAATAATATTTAGTTTAAAAATCAGTCTGATACGTAGAGTTTATTCATGAGCTGAAGCGTGATGGTGCGATGGCGAGCGGAGGTCAAATGAACGGTTCAGAAACTCGACAGTCGTGGCTCCAAACAGGAAGAGAAATGTCAGGATTCAACAACAGTCAACGATAAATAATCGTCTGCCGCACAGAAAGGATGAAAAAAGAATATCTGACTGATTATCAGAGTCTGAAAGATGTTTTATTTTGAAAAACTGACCAGATACATCCTGTCTGTGCCTCCTGACGCGTGCAGTTCCTCAAACGCCCACTCGAGGCAGAAGTGAGTGACACGTTACTACACTAAAGATGACGCAATGGACCGGACACATCAAACACACGAAAAACACATCAAACACACATCAAACACGACAAACACATCAAACATGCCACAAACACATCAAACACACGACAAACACATCAAACACATCAAACACACGACATACACACGACAAACACATCAAACACACAACAAACACACGACAAACACATCAAACACACGACAAACACACGACAAACACATCAAACACACAACAAACACACGACAAACACACAACAAACACATCAAACACACATCAAACACACAACAAACACACAACAAACACACGACAAACACATCAAACACACGACAAACACATCAAACACACAACAAACACACAACAAACACACGACAAACACATCAAACACACAACAAACACACGACAAACACATCAAACACACGACAAACACACGACAAACACATCAAACACACAACAAACACATCAAACACACAACAAACACACAACAAACACACGACAAACACATCAAACACACGACAAACACATCAAACACACGACAAACACATCAAACACACGACAAACACATCAAACACACGACAAACACACGACAAACACATCAAACACACGACAAACACACGACAAACACATCAAACACACAACAAACACACAACAAACACACGACAAACACATCAAACACACGACAAACACATCAAACACACGACAAACACATCAAACACACGACAAACACATCAAACACATCAAACACACGACATACACATCAAACACACGACAAACACGACAAACACATCAAACACACGACAAACACATCAAACACACGACAAACACACAACAAACACATCAAACACATGACAAACACACGATAAACACATGTCAAAAACACGACAGACACACGACAAACACACGACAAACACATCAAACACATGACAAACACACGACAAACACACGTCAAACACATGACAAACACACGACAAACACACGACAAACACATCAAACACACAACAAACACACGACAAACACACAACAAACACATCAAACACACATCAAACACACAACAAACACATCAAACACACGACAAACACACGACAAACACATCAAACACATGTCAAAAACACGACAAACAGTGCGGGTGCCGTTATCGCCTATTAGAAACAAGCTCAGGGTGACTTCTGTTGTTTATATCTGTCATCATTTTATTTTGTCATATTCATCAGTTTGTTTTTATTACTGTGTAATCACCACCGTGTTTATTAGCATTATGTGATCTAACAGGCATGTAAAGGGTTAAAATTCATGATCAGGACTGATGCAAATTTTAAAAAATCAAGTTTGTGAAAGTGGGAAAATATTGTAATATATATTAATTTTATCTAATTTTGGGAATGTAAACAGGAGGTGGACATTTTTGGCCATGAACACGCTGAGTGGGAGTTTTATATAAATATAAACAGATATAAACAGTAGCCTATAAACATGGCAAATATAAACAGATATTCACAGTGTAAATATAGCAGTATAAACAATGTGAATATATCAAAAATAAAAGATGTATGCAGTCTGTTATTGGACAGTTTTGGATAGTTAATGTGAACAAAGCCAGAGGGTTAAAATGAACCTTTATATCTACAGACAGAGAGCGGGTTCTGACCCAGAGCACACAAACCAAACTCTCATCTGAATATGGACCTATGGAGAGGGTGAGGCGTGAGGGAGAGTATTCATTTGGTTGCAATGTGCAGCTTCACAGCTAGGTGTCACTAAATCCTCCAGACTGACCTGTAAAGGATGATTTATTCTGAATTAGGCAGAGCGTTAATCTGTAAACTTTAATCTGCAGAGCAAAAAACATGAATGAAGACAAAAAAATTCATATTTTGAATATTCATTAAATAAATTATGTTAATGAGCGTTCAGTCATGTGCTCTCTCTCTCTGTCACCGGCAGGCAGCCAATCATCAGCGGGGTCTCGCGCCTCCTGTTTTCCTCTCACCTCGCCTTGACGGCCAATCAGACGGCTCACACAGCGAGCACGGCACGCCGCCGCCACGGGCGCCGCCGACAGCAGGAGACACGGCGGAGGGCACGAGCCAGGACACACACACACACACACACACACACACACACACACACACACCCCCTCCCCTCTCCGTTACCAAACATCAACGGCTCGTGTACCCCACGCCACCTCCTCCTCCTCCTCCGCGAGAACGACGCACGTATCCGTTTATAACCTCCGCCATTATTCATCACCCCCTCCTCCTCCTCCTCCTCCTCCTCCTTTCTTTCTTCCCATGGTGCTCTGTTTTTTTTCTTTCCTCGAGCTCGTCTTTTTTTTCCCGCCCCTGCAGGGTCTCCACAGAGACGCTTCCTCCTCGCCGACCTGGCAATTTAACGCCTCCCTCCTCCTCCTCCTCCTCCTCCTCCTCCTCCCCTCCTTCGCGCTCGCTCGTGCCAAGCCCAGGTGATTATCCATCCGCCCCCCGTTATCCGTTATCCCCCTCCTCCACCGCCTCCTCCTCCCTCTCCTCCTCAGTACCGACAGACCGACAAATCCCTCCCGGTGCTCCTGTCTCCCCCCTCACCACCCCCCTCACCCCTCCTCCTCCTCTCTCTGTCTCCTTCCCCGCCAGCCATGATCCGTGGCGGGCTAATTCCCAGACGATCTTCTTCTTCTTCCTCCTCCTCTTCTCCTCCTTCCTCCTCTACTCCTCATCACCCTCTTCTTCCTCCTCCTCCTCCTCCTCCTCCTCCTCCTCCTCGTGGGCCTGGCGGTAAGTAGCGGCAGCCACACGCCGTCCATCTTCTCCTTTTCTCCTCCTCTCTCTGTCGGACTGCATGCTGAGTTCACGGTATTTATCAGTTCTTATCGGGGTTTTTTTTTTTTTTGATTGACCCCCTTCCCTCCTTCCATCCCTCCCTCCTTCCCTCCCTCCTCCTCGCCTTCCTTGCTCTGTGCCTGGAGGAGGGGGAGGAGGAGGAGGAGGAGGTGATGGAGGTGGGAGGGGGGTTAATGTGTCGCGTGGGAGAGCCGTTTTCCCCTCGCGGCCGGTGGCCACCATGACCTTCTGTCGGAGCGTGCGCCGGCCCGGTTGACCAGACAGGGTAATTAGTTACGCCTCGAGGGGAGCGTGTGTGTGTGTGTGTGTGTGTGTGTGTGTGTGTGTGTGTGTGTGTGTGTGTGTGTGTGTGTGTGTTGGGGAAGATAGTGAGAAGACACACATTTTTACACTGGCTGCGCACACGCACACATTTTGTTTCCGTCTGCAAACACACACACATTTCACTTCACACTCATTCACACATCTTTTGTTGTGCGCACACACACCAACAAAAAGAAGTAATGTTTTACAGTCAGGTGTGTGTGTGTGTATGTGTGTGTATGTGTGTGTGTGGTCAGAGAGGTCAGAGGTCAGTCAGCGTGTCACACTAAACGTGATTGGTTTGCGAGTTGGTGAGCAGCAGAATGTAAATGACGATAACCTCGGTTCTTCTGGTCATGACCTCCACCTCCTCCGTCAGCGCCTCGTATCTGTTGGACATCGAGGAAGTTTAGTTCAGTCAGGAGAAGAGTCGCATGGTGAGTTGCTGGTCTGGACTCGATGCCTTGCTCAGAGACGGAGGAGCTGCAGTGAACTCCACCTTCAACTGAAGGAGTTCGAGTATCAAGGAGTCTTGTTCATGAGTGATGGGAGCCTGAGATGGGCCGGTGGGTTGGCGTGGTGTCGGCAGTACTGTGGATATTGTACCGGACCGTTGTGGTTCAGAGGTCGATTTTACCAATCCATCTATGTTCCAACTCGACCTGTGGGTAGTGACCCAAAGAAAGAGCTCCCTCCACGGGGTGAGGAGCTCACATCCAGAGGGAGCTCGGAGCAGAGCGGCTCGTCCAACTGGGAGGAGACCGCGAGGGAGACCCAGAACTTGTTGGAGGGACTATATAACTCATCCAGCCTGGGAACGCCTCGGGATCCTCCAGGAGGAGCTGGAGAACGTTGCTGGGCAGAAGGACGTCTGGAACGTCCTGATAAACAACTTAACCCTGGATAAGAGGAAGGAAATCGATGGATGGGTAGATGGATGGATGGATGGATGAGTGGATGGATGGATGGATGGATGGATGAGTGGATGGATGGATGGATGAGTGGATGGATGAATGGATGGATGGGTAGATGGATGGATAGATGGATGGATGGATGGATGAGTGGATGAATGGATGGATGGGTAGATGGATGGATAGATGGATGGATGGATGGATGAGTGGATGAATGGATTGGTGGATGGATGGATGGGTAGATGGATAGATGGATGGGTAGATGGATGATTGATGGATAGATGGATGGATGAATGGATGGATGGGTAGATGGATGGATGAATGGATTGGTAGATGGATGGATGGATGGTAGATGGATGGATGAATGGATGAATGGATGGATAGGTGGATGGATGGATGAGTGGATGAATGGATGGATAGATGGGTAGATGGATGGATGGATGGATGGGTAGATGGATGGATAGGTGGATGGATGGATGAGTGGATGAATGGATGGATAAATGGATGGATGGATGGATCACCACAGTGCCTGTTTCGTTTTGCGTGGCCTGTGATGTCAGTTGGGTCGGTTCATTTCATTGGTAGATGTTTTCATTCAGGAGCAGTCGGCCTCGTCTCTTGTGCATCGTTGTTTCTCGTATGATTTGTGGGTTTGTAGAGAAGAGACGAACTTCTTTGATTTAGGAAGTAATGAAACTATAAAAGATGTGTCATCAATAATCAGTGATGTAAGTCGTGATCATGATCCTCGTCTTTGCTGTCGTTCACAGAGCGAAACGTGTCAACCGCAAAGAACTAACTGCTTGCTGACTTCCTCGTGAGCGAGCGTGAGTAAGTGTGCGTGAGGTCATGTCAGGCATGACGAGCGGCGTGTGCGTGGAGAGTGACCTCTCCTCGATGCTCCAGAGAAGCTCCGCCTCTTCGCACCATCACCCCAATCACCATGGTTACGGCGGACAGGGACAGGTGAGTCACCTGTTTTTAATATCTGAAGCTCTGTTGAAGTTGATGTGGCTCAAACGGAGGTGGAGGTTCAAGTGGTCCCCCGAGGGGCTCCAGCGTGATCCGCCACAAATCAGATGAAACCCTTTATTCTGGTGAAGAGGTCACATGACGGATTGCATTGTTCCACATCTAGAACAAGCTGCTGTAGATTGAACAACAGTCACATATTTTACAGCATAGTCAAAAGTCCAACTTTTATTCAGGGTTCAGTATCAAACAGTTCAAACACTGACAGCCAGGAGCTACTAATATGAGGCGGACACACCAAAGACATTATTAAACTCTAAGACCACTAAGACTGTCAACAGGTGTGAGCTGGATGGAGAAACATCTCAAGAAGTTCACGTTGAGACAAACGTGAACTTTATTTACCAACGTCATCGTGGCCTTGGCAGGTAGGATTTAAAGATTTCCTGACTTATCCTGTTAGTTGGTTAGTTGAACAGGAAACATGGGAACTGACTGACCAACAGATGCCAGGTTCCTCCAAATGTTTTTGGACTTTTTTGGCAGATTTTGTCGCTTTAGCAACACAGCAGGTTTTACAGGTGACTGCCTCGAAACAGTCAACCATCCAGGGAACCAGCTGTAACACAACGTCCCATGTTTCTGGTAGCCACGTTCCTATTGATTATAGTTGATGATGGTGTCTGTTGCAGGTGACCAGCCTGGCTCCGATGTTGGACTACACCACAGAGATGGACCGTTACCGCTCCTCCATCGCCAGCTTCTATAAGACCAACGTCAACATGAACATGAATGTCACAAACTTCCCTCAATCTGCCAAATTGGCGGCCCGTTTGGCAGCGGCGGCCCCCATTTTCCCCCCCGCTGCCGCCAGACTAGGTGCCATGGCGACTGCACCCTGGGGTTGCCACGACAACATGAACATGAACGTGAACATGAACCACCCGGCGGCCATGTTCTGGGGCCGCCCTAAACCCGTGGCGACCGCCCCGACGCATCATCACCATCACCACCACCATCACCCCTCGGCAACGCCGGGGCACATGACCTCCTCGCACCCCCACGGTACCAGCATGCATCAGGGCGGCAGAGGGTCAGGAGGGGGAGGAGGAGGAGGTGGAGGGAGCAGCGAGGGGGGAGGAGCTGAAAAACACACACACACTGCCGCCTCACTTCCTGCCACACAGGGAACAGCACATCATCATCCCATGGCGCCAAGCAACGGGAACTTCCTCCCTGGTTATGCCAGTGGGGCGGACTGTGGCGTCATGAACAAACAGGGTCACACCCACCCGGACATGATGGGCCTATCAGAGGGCGGGAGCTGTAATGGGGGAGGGGTGATGAGTAGCAGCTTCCTGGGGGGGCTGGGATTACCCCCCGGGGTCATTGTCATGGCGATGGGGTCGGCAGGGGGCGGGATCTCAGATGCCGGCAGCGCCTTCCAGATGACAGGCGGCCAGCGGGCGCTAACGGACTGCCAGCAGCACGCCAACTCCTCCCCCTGCCCCTCCTCCTCCTCGCCCTCGTCGTCTGGGGTGACGGCGGGGGGCGTGGCCTTGTCGTCGTCGTCATCGTCTGGGGCGGTGGCCAAGAGGAAGAGGAAGCGGTGCGGCGTCTGCGGTCCGTGCAGGCGGCTGATCAACTGCGGCGTCTGCTCGTCCTGCCGTAACAGGAAGACAGGTCACCAGATCTGCAAGTTCAGGAAGTGCGAAGAGCTGAAGAAGAAACCGGGGGGAGGAGGGGGGGCGCTGGAGGTGAGGACGCACACACACACACACACACACACACACAGAAAGTACACACTGTTGGATGTAAATGTGTGTGTGACACGTATACCTGACGTTGTGGGGACCTGCCGTCCTCTTGGGGTCTAAACTCACGTCCCCGTAAAGACGGTCATTAAATGTTGAAGACTCGGGTTGACAGTGAGGGCAGATGAAGGTCGTAGATTACATACAAAGTCAATGGGCGACGTAAATGTGTGAATTTCATGTTATCGTGTGAAAATGTTCTCTTGCTCTTTGAGCTTTTGTTGGAGGACTGGGTGGAGCGGTGGTGATGGAGCTGCTGCTCGCCCGTAGACAGCTGCTGAGTGTCGGGGAGCTTCTGGAGGAATAAACACCCGGATCGAGTCGACCTGGATTCTGTTCTGATCCAGAGACGTGTACCGGAGGCAGAAGGAGAGCTCAGAGTGATCTTTTGGGATTAAAATGTGGATTTTGTCAGGAGACCCGGGGCTAGACCCAGAACCTGCTGGAGGGACTACATGGTCCATCTAGCCTGGGAACGCCTGGGGATCCTCCAGGATCTGGAACGTCCTGCTGCCCTCACGACCCGAACCGACCCAAATAAGTGAAAGAAAATGGATGCAAACATTTTAAAAGTCGTCCGTCGTCTTGTGGACGAGCTGACAAAGTCTGAATTCAGACATTTTCCAAATGTCCATCATGACGTGTTTTTTTTCCAGCGTCCTTTAGATCTGTTCATTCAAATCTAAAGACATCAACACGTGTTCATTCTGGTTCATACCGCTGCAGGAAGACAGATTACGGCAGATATTTACTCATGCGAGTAACATCGAGTCCTCTGAAGTGTTGGAAACACGACTGTGTGTGTGTGTGTGTGTGTGTGTGTGGATGCTGTGCAGATGGTGGGTGGTGAAAAGCGAGAGCGCCATCCCTGCTGAGGGCTGGCAGGCTGCCAACACACACACACACACACACACACACACACACACACACACACACACACAGCCTGTGTGTGTGCAGTAAGAATTAGTGGCGATCAATAATTCATTGACACCAGCATTCGACCTCACTGATGACTCTATATATCTCTCTCTTTAACACACACACACACACACACACACACACACACACACACTCCCTGTGGGACTCTCCACAAACTATCACTAATTATTCCCTCAGCATCGACACACATGCAGACACGCACACGCATTGAAGCGTGTGTGTGTGTGTGTGTGTGTGTGTGTTAGAAAGACAGTGAATTAGCAGCCGTAATCTTCCTCAATTACACGCTAATTGGACCTGTGGAGGCTAGCGGCAAGTGACAGCACTGTGTGTGTGTGTGTGTGTGTGTGTGTGTGTTACAACACGTGGATGTTTGTATCTGAGAGCATTAGACTGTGTTCGGTGTGTGTGTGTGTGTGTGTGTGTGTCAGCAGGTGGTTTCACACTCTTGCCTCATCCCTCTTCCGTTCTCTTTGATGTCGACCTGACAGACTCTCAGCCAATCAGAAAGTTTACTTTGTGCAATGAACAGCAAAGCCCTCTGGGTATTTTTTCTCTCTTCTGACAGAACGTTAGAAAACTTTATAGAAATATTCAAGCCTGAGACTCACCTTCACTTTGGGTTTAACTCCATCCATCCATCTCACCTGGGTCGGGTCGTGGTGGCAGCAGGTTTATCAGGATGTTCCAGTCGTTCTTCTCCTCAGCGACACATTCCAGCTCCTCCTGGAGGATCCCGAGGCGTACAAGTTCTGGGTCTGCCTCGGGGTGTCCTCCCAGTTGGACGTGCCCAGAACACCTCCAAAGGAGGATCCTGATCAGACGTTGAACCGCCTCAGCTGGCCCCTTCAAAGTGAAGGAGCAGCAGCTCTACTCTGGATGTCCGAGCTCCTCACCCTATCTCTGACACCCTGTTGAGGGAGCTCATTTAAAGCTGCTTGTATCCGCGATATCATTCTGCTCATGACCAGAGGTGTAATAGCCACTTAGGCCATCTATCTCTATCTCCAGATCAGTGCACATGTTTAGGTTCTAGAATGGTGTCAGAAGTCAACTGAGTTCTGGACCGGTATACGTCTCTGACTATTTTCATGTGAAGGATCACACCACAGACGGTCACACATAGTAAAATATTGATTCTGATTCATGCTCTCCAGAGGAAGCCTGATACATGTTCTGCATCTAACTTTACATTTCCAGTTGACATGCATCACAGTGTTACTGTATCCTGTCTTTGTTTCTCTCACTTTTTCTTTTGTCTCTTGTTCTTAGCGGCCGCCCTCCGTCCCAACCGGCGAGGCGTTTCGTTGGTTCTTCTAGCCTTTCCTCGGCCAACAGAGTTGCAGCTAGAGGCCAAACGGGACGTCATCGACATCCCACACGGACTACAAATCAGGCTTGGATACATTTTAAAATAATAAAAATAAAGGACTACAACATCTGGAATTGAACCAGATGCTTTGCAACAACAGGATTACAGTTTCATACTGTGTGGGTGACAATTTAAGACTACAAATCCCACGTCAACCGGTACAGCTAGGAGGGCAGAGGAAGAGGAAGCAGCTTTGGTCACAGGCAACACGAATCGGCCAATCAGAATCTGGTGTGATGATGACTAATGCACATTTTCTTGAACTTTGTTTTCAGGTAAATTTAAAACTCAGTCACACAACGAATGCTACCATTCTTTGTGCTCTATATGTGTGGTTCCCGACTGTAATTGTGAGTCTGTACTGGCAAAAGATGAAAAACTAAGGCCCCAAACATGAAGTGGACCTCAGCCTCATGTAGCGTATGTAGCCTGGGTAGATCTACATCTTCACCAGATGCCAGAAGGTGACAACAAACATGTTATCTAGTTTTATCTCAATGAAAATAAAGATTCAATAACTGGATGGGAAACGGTGCCAAAGCTTTGCAACACAACATCCAACTGTAAAACAGTTTTACGATGTTTAAGAAGCGCCGAACACAACCATGGTCAGGTTGGACATCTGGACCTTACGGGTAGCCTTAAATATCTCGTTCACATCTTATCAGATACCGTAATAACTAGAGATGAATCCAAAGATCAGGATCAATATTTTAAAGGATCGTATTGGATTAAATAAAGTCAATCATATTTATTATTGAATCAAGATATGTCACCTGTAATTTCAATGTGTCAAAACTGTCTCCTCCTTCCTCCACCTCCTCCTAGCTAACCACAAACCCCATCGTAGCCAAACCAGGAAGATTCAGGCCTCAAGTGGACCACTGCTGTCCAGTTTGACCAAAACCGGACGACAAGTTAACCTCAAAGGAAAAAGTTTTAACCACAGAGGGAGTACAAACTGACCTCAGCAGGAAGTGATCCAGGACTGTTATTAAGGACAACAACTTCACCACAGTAGGACTACAATTACCACATCACTGTTATCTGTCTCTTCTGTCTACCTCCTCCTCAAGAAGGCACCTTGATTGATTTTTACTGGGCTGTGTTGATGCTGGAGCGATGACCTGATCTGCTTCTTAACTCTCTCGGTGGTCCAATCTGGTCTTTAGATGTTTGTATTCACTAATCTGCCTGACGGAGATGTTAAATGTCTTTTTATTTGTCTGGATTTCAATGGAAAGTTCTCAGGGCGCAGTCAAACTTCCAGTTGGTTTCATATGAACTAAAGCAGACTGGAAAAACTCACTTTGTTGTATTTTTGTATTTGCGTAAAAAAGGTGGCAGTGGAAGGTTTGTAATATCCGTCTTCACAAAGTGAACGTGACGCATTGTCGGTGGAGTTTCACTCTGAACGTTGGCTCTAAATTGACACCTCCAGTCCCGAACAGTCAGATCTCTATCTGTAGTCTGAACCCGGACCCCCCAAAAAGAGAGTTCAGAACCAGTTTCTCTGTTCCTGTATCAATGCATGATTGTACCACACGGTGACCAGCAGGAAACGGGAGAATCCACCTGCAGTTAAGACGCAGTGTGGGAACCTGTGGATCTTCTGGGAAGCTCCAAGTTCTGAGCTGAACCGTGGGACTAAAAGGAACCGAACTGAAAGAGATCAGAACATTCCACACTGAAAACATTTCCAACACGTCTGTGGGTCTAACTTTGAGAAAACACACCAACAACATGTTTGGTGAGACCTAACCAAACAAAAGACGGCGTGCAACTTTGTTGTTTATTAATGGCCGAGGTCATAGACAGGTATCAGCGTCTCATGACTGCAACAGACAATATTGACAAGACTGATGAATGTTGAGTCATCGGTCAGTCTGTTGAAACACAAGAGATGTGTAGTACTCCTGTGGGATGAATGTGATGCAGAAATGTCAAACGCTGGTGCCGTCGGACTCAAATCTTTGATGCATGAAGTGAATATGATATTTAACATGCCAAAAGAATCTTTAAAGTTTGCATCTATCTGATCTACACTAAATCAAAAGATTCACCAGATTCACTCATCAAAGCTCGAGATTACTGAAATTAAAGTTGATTTGAATCCAACGGCACCAAACACCGGATGGACTTCCAAGAAATTTGGGTTCAGATGTTGACGATCCCCAGAGGATGACTCCTTATGTTGGTGTTTGATCTGGAGCCAGCAGCAGAGTCAAAGTTTGTGTCCATCCCCAGAGAGTCTCAAAGTTATGAAGACTTTTCATGTAGCGCCACCAGCAGGTCAACATCTCCGTACACATGCCTCACTTTACCGAACACATACAGTGAGAAGTGATGACTGCATTATGTGAGCGTAGGTCTGACACATGAATGAAGTCACGATAACACTCTGTAGACGTGGCGTTCATGGGAAGTGCTCACAGGCGTATTGGAAAGATTTCTTTTATTTTGGAGTATCATGAGGAAAAACGCTCCCCTGCCTCTTCGTGGGAACTAAAACCAAACGTCTCCTTCCCCCCGAGGTGGTGTAAGACAGGATGGAGGAGGAAGGGGGACGTTTGTTTTGTGTGTCTGTCTGTCCTCCCCCTCATGTGTTCTGTCTCTGTGACCTCCTTATGTGCTGAATTGTAATAAAGCATTTCAAAGATGAGCTGTGAGCGCGTGATCGACGCACCACGGACGGATACGGATGTCAGATGATTGCATCATACACTGCTGTGTGTGTGTGTGTGTGTGTGTGTGCTGTATGACACACACACACACACACACACACAAATGAACAATATGTTTTTGCATTTGTGTGAAATTTTTCAAGATGGAAGCAGTGTGGTGTGTGTATGTGTGTGTGTGGGCTTGTCATCTCAGTAATGGTGTTGCTATCACAGAGAGAGAGAGAGAGAGAGAGGAAGACAGAGAGGCTGGTTGTCCCTGACGACGGTGCGCCGTGTTGCCTGGCAACAGCGCTAACAATGGCCCACCACCAGTGTTCTAGAATGTGGGCGTGGCCTGAGCGGGAGCAAGAGAAGGGGGGCGGGGTGGTGATGGTGGTGACATGAATGATTGATGTTTGTCATAAATCTGTAACATTTAATTCACCGACAATATTTCTGATGATTTCTACTCATTCATACGTCTGTTCTCACACTATGTAACTTTGGGCTCCGGGTCGGGAGAAGTACGTAACGCTTTACGGCACTAAGTCACACACCACCAACTATTTCACTGATTTTGGTGAAACTGGATCATATTTTATGGAGAAAATGTTTTCTGGTTTTCCCTCTGATGTCCTCCGGCTGCTCCGCCTCAACTCTCTGTGATTTACAGAGTTTCCTGATGGACAGTGAAGTAAACTGCTGACAGCTGTAGCTGCTGTTAGCTCATGTTAGCTCAGTTTGATAGCTGCTGTTAGCTAATGTTAGCTCAGTTTGTTAGCTGCTGTTAGCTAATGTTAGCTCAGTTTGTTAGCTGCTGTCAACTAATGTTAGCTCAGTTTGTTAGCTGCGGTTAGCTCAGTTCGTTAGCTGCTGTTAGCTATTGTTAGCTCAGTTTAATAGCTGGTGATAGCTAATGTTAGCTAGGTTTCTTAGCTGGTGTTAGCTAATGTTGGCTCAGTTTGTTAGTGTTTGCTAAGATTGTTAGCCACTGTCAGCTAATGTTAGCTCAGTTTGTTAGCTGAGCTGTCGTCAAAGGAGGTATTCATGTCGAGCCGGTGTCGTGCCAGAACAGGAGCTGGGCAAGCAATTGCAATGTAACCGGGCTCAGCAGCGTCTATGGACGTAATGGCAGAGGAGAAGAGAGTGAAGAGGACGCTGACGGAGGAAGCTAAGAAGAGAAAAGGAGAGAGTGAGCGAGCAAGAAGCCGCCGGACAAGAGTAAATCTGGGACTGACTTTTAGTGGTTGGTGAGAGCTTGGTGAAATAAAAGGCTGAAAGACAGACGCCGAGCTGGGCTGACTGCTGTTGGACTAGTCAGTAATATTAGCTGGCTGCTATGTCTGCTGTTGGTGACCTTGTTGATGTTTGGCTGTTAGCAAAGTTGTCGACTCGCTAGTTTTTGATCAGAAGTAATGTAATCAGAATAAATACTCGAGTACAGCTGAACATAGTTACCACAAACACTGATTCATAGAGGTGATGGTTTAAATTAATATTAACGTTCAATTGAGTATTTTCACATTGTCAGTTTTTTACACCGCAGGACGACTTCTTTGGAAACTGTAAAAAACTATTATTGTAACTTTTTAACAGATTTAAGACTGAAGTGAAACAGCTGTGATGTTCAGTGATGTCAGAGTCAGCTGTGTGTTTAAATGAAGCCTGATAGTTTGAATTATTGTCAGAGATCTTCTCCCGTCTGTCCGACTCTCCCTTGACGATCATTATCCCGCTCAGGGTTTCATCTTCTGAGGACGAAGAGGAAGAAGACAAAGGAGAAGGAGGCGAAGAGGAGGAAGAGAGAAGAAGGGAGGCTAAGGAGGAGTGATGGCATCATCTAGTGGTGAGAATCACAAGCTGCACCTGAAAAATGATGATTCCAGTTTTCTTTAAAGGTATTTGAGTCGCTGACGTGAAAGCCCTGAAGTTTGACATGTATATATACTCTAACTTTAATTAGTAAGGCGCCCTTTAATTAATGCTGGAACGGTGAATGAATAATCTTTGACTTTAAGAAGGAACCTTTTATTGGATTATTATCAAGTTCTTCCCAGAAGTTAGTGTTAATATTTGTGCCGGATTTCATATTTCATTTTAAATGCAACATTGGGTCAAATTATTTGTAACGATACTAAACACGTGTACTTCAGGTTCACAAGAAAGGTGTTCAAACTGTCTTTTATCAAAATCAGATCACAAGACACAGTAATCACTAATCAGTGATCAGTACTCCAAGGAAAGGAAGAAAAGATTATTTTACATAAACTTTTTGACTTAAAGGACTCTTTATTTTAAAAATCAGTGTCTGCTTCATCATTTCTTAAATGTTGGCCATCAGTTCATGAACTCTTTCACAGGCTTCACACTTCCTATAAATGTAAACAAGTTGTTCATAAACGGATTCATCTTTAAAAAAACAGACAATTTTAATTTGCCAACATAGAAAACATTTTCACACAGCTCGACTGAGTTCAGTGAACTAAAGACGAATCGAGAATTCACAAGAGAAACACCTTCAAATGATTTTTAATAAAGTCTCAGAAGAAAAGAATGATGAAGTCATGAAGACCAAACCTTTATTCTTTTCCTACACACACATTCACACATTCCAACGTGAGGCGACCTCTTGAATTCCTCCATTGCGGACAAAACTGTCGCCTTTTTTTTCCTCCTTTTGTCTTAAATCAAATTATACTTTAATGACTTTTAATTTTATTGAACACTACGGCTACATTTTTATTCTACACTTGATTAACGAGGAGGAGGAGGGTTAATGTGCAGGAATCAGAGCCAGCGTCACTGGAAAAGTCCTTAAAGTTTGTGTTGGTGTGTCCGTCATCTGGAACTGGGACCACAAATGTTCAACTTCTTCATTTCTTTATTGTTCTCGTGTCAAACAGGCTCGTTATGTGCCAATTAAAAATATAAATAAATAATAATAAGACGTCAGTAAAACGGTTTGTGGTCCCAGCCTCAGAAAAACAAACTTTAAGATGTAAACTTTGATCCATTCATTCAGACACACGGCGCCAAACATGAACTGAAACATTTCAAATCAACAAAAATCAGAGGTAACAAAAACAAAAACAAAAATCAGCAGTTTGTTCTTCAAATTTGATCCATTGAGTCCTCCAAACATTTAAATCTCTTCATTTTAAGTGTCCTATGTGGACGAGTGTGTGATACTGGCTGAACGCTCGTCAGTGACCGAATGAGACTGTGGATGGGCGTCAAGGGAGGAACTCGAGTCCCACTGGTCCCCATCACCACCAGCAGCAGCAGTCTGTGGGGAAGACGTGATGTGATTGTCCGTGGGGAGCTTAAAGTCTCTCAAAGAGTCAATGGGTGAGTCACACCGAGAGTCAATGGGGGCATTGTGTTTTGAACAGGTGTCAATAGGGAACTGTGCGTTGGAGCTGGGAGGTTTTGAGTCAGTGGGGTGGAGAAGTTTTGAGTGGGATTCATCGGTAGATTCAGAACTGCACTTTCGATGTGACATTTGGAAGGTGGAGGATGAGAAGGCTGTGTGGTTCAAGTGTTCGTCAATGGTGAAGGTAGAAGAAGGTTCATTAGCAGGTGGCACAGGACTTGGACGATGCAAATCAATAGGAGGCAATCTGTCCTCATGATTGAGTAACGACAATGGTTTGTTGCCTTCTGAAGTTGTACTGGAAGAGTCGAGGTCAGCAGTCGATTTGAGACTTCTGGGATGGATGTCAGCGGGTAACAACCTGCTGCAAGGAGCTGTTGTTGGCTCTGAGCAAACTCTAGAGGGGGAAAACCTTTCTGACTCTATCTTACCAGAAGAGTGGGAGTCAAGGGATGAGGAGGGATTCTGAGTCCTAGAATCATTGAATGCAACAAAAGCAGGAGGTGATGTGTCGTTACAGTTGGCTCCTGAGAAAACATCACTACCTGCAGGTGTGTCTTCAGCAGAAACACTGCTGGAAGGATGGAGGTCAATGGGTGATACCAGACAGGAATTTGGGCTTAGAGTCCTGCAACCTCTGGAGGTAGAGTCCGTGTGAGCTGGCTTGTTTTTGGCTGAGTGGAAATCAAGGGGAAATAAAGAATTCACATGATGCAAGTCAATGGGCGAAGAGCTCAGACGAGGCGATACTTCCTTTGAGCCATCACAGCTGGAACGTAGCTCTGAAGAATGAAAGGAATTAAGGTCCCGACGAGCACTTGAACTATATTCAGACCCAGAACAAGAAGAATGGGAATCAATAGGAGGTCTGTGACTCGTGGAATGGACGCCGAACGTTCCCTCTTTAGCTGAATCAGAGTCAATGGGCGCTGCATGACAAGATGAATACATATCATAGGTTGATTTGTGGCTCGTAGAGGCCGGCTCTTCTTTCAGATCTAAAGCATTCGTGGCCTGGCTATCGTTAGCACCCAAACGGGAGTTGGAGTTTGAATTGAGGTCAACATGAGAATTTACATCAGTGTCAAAGGTGTGAGGGGAGCGCAGATCAATGGGAGAGACGGGTAACAGGTGTGGACTCCCGGCATCTTTGTGTTTTAATGGCGGCGGCGTGTTTCTAGTGTACGACCTGACCGGACTGGCCTGTTTCAGGAGTGGAGGGACGTCCTTGACCTCCTCTCTGACTCTGTAATCCTTCAGCCACTCAAGAGGAGGTAGCGGGGCGGCGGAGGTATGAAAAGTCGGCAGAACAAAGCCCTGGTTTTGGTCCCTGCTTTCATTCGACTGACGCCGCTCAGGCAAATCAGGATGTCTCGTCTCGGCCGACCAGTCGTTGTCATTTTGATTCGAATGACCCCGACTGAACTCGCACTGACCCCTAAAATGTTTGTTTCCTGCGTCAGATGAGCAGTTGGACCCAAAGTTCAAAGCCAGACCTCGTTTCTGTGCACCGATTCCCTTCAGGTCATTCAGGATGGTTGCTAGCAGGCGGCTGTCCGAGGTCAGGACCTCAGAGTCTCTTTTGGTTTTGGGAGCAGCATCGCTCTCTCCTGTTGGCTGAGAACCACCGGCCGCTGCTTCTCTCATTGGTCCTTTATCATCATCCGATCTCAGCAGCGACCCGCCCTCTTCGACGTTCTCCACGTCCACAACGTGATCGCTGTTGTCGCTGTTGTCGATGGCAATGAAACCCACCGGCTCGGTCTCCGACCCGTCGGATCCTCTGTCCAGGATGTCGACGGGAAGCTCACCGATTTCTGCGTTCAAGGCTCTGCCCACGCCGGCAGAATGCACCAACGCGAGAGGAGGGAGGTCCGAGAAGTCGACAGTCTGCTGGCTGCTGAGCGGCGTGCTGCTACCGCTGCTGTTTTTGTCATTGACATCGTCGTGGCTGCTGTCGCTGTCGAGGGTGATGATGACAGGCGAGCTGAAAGAGACAGGCGGAGGACGTCAGAACGACAAATTTCAAGACCTGTTGAGCGTTAACGTCATAAAGAAACGAAGCGTTTCATTCGATGCGCTCTACCTGCTGTGTTGCGTCTTGCGGTGTCGTTTCCTGCGGCGCTTGCGGGCAGGAGGCTGCGTCGCGTTGGAGACGATAGTGCCCTCATAGATGATCTCCACACTGGGACTGCGGTCCTCTCTGGACCTCCTGCTGCTGGAGGAGAAACAGCGTTTGATTGATTTAAGAACATAAAAACAGATAAAAACAAATTAAACAGGAAGTGACCTCACCTGTCTCCGCCACTGTCCTGGCGAGCGTCCCTCTTCTGCTTCTCCCGTCTCCTCCCGTCATCCCTCCCCGTCCTCCTCTTCTCCTTCTCACGGCGTTCCCTCCTCTTCTCCCGCCGATGGCTGCTGCTCGGCCTCCAGGTGGGGTCCTTGTCATTGCTGTCCAGGTGGCGGCTCTTGTACTTCCTCTTCCCGCCAGGTTTCTCTCCGTGGTGAGCGTTACTGCGCTCCCGGGGGGAAAGCGAGGGCATCGGCGGCGTCTGCGACGACGGCTGTGGGGAGGAGCAGAGCGGCGAGGATGAGGAGGGTGAGGAGACGGAGGAGGTGAGAGGGGAGACCTGGGAGCAGTGGTACTCCCAGCTGGAGTCAGCCGGGCTCGGCGGCAGCGGCGAGCCGGACTCGACGCTGGAGTGAAACGGCGAGGGGGAGTGGGAGTGGTGACGCATCATGGCGGGGTAAATGGAGCGGTTTGGGTTGTACAGCGTGCCGCTCTTCCTCAGCCTGTCGCCGCTCCTCTCCCGTCCTCTCCTGCTCCTCTTCCTCCTCCTCTTCTCTCTCCCCTCCTCGCCGGCAGACTGCTTCCTGTCTCTCCAGCACTCGCTCTCCCGTTGCTGCTGCTCGGCGTCTCCCGGCGTCAACGGACTGAGCGTGCACACGGACTTCCTGCTTTTCCCCGAGCTACCTGACCACGAGCGCGCACGCGAGCGGCACCCGTCCTCCTCGCCATCTTTCTCCTTCGGCTCGTCGTCCTGTTCGTTTCTGTACGCGGCTGACGTGGAGGGAGGGATTATGGGTAAGTAAGAGAGAGGAGAAGTGGCGGTCGGGATGGGGGGAAGCTTTGCCGTGTTCTCCTCCTCTTCCTCCTTCTTCTCCTCCTCGGTGTCAGAGGAGAGCTGCACCAGCTCCGGAGTCCGCTCCGCTATCGGCTTCTTGTACCCGACGATCAGACACTCCTCCTCCCCCTCCTCATCCTCGCGCTTCTCTACTCCCTCCTCATTGGCTGCCGCCTCCTGTGGGGTGGGGCTGAATGACAGTGGGGCGAGCGAACACGAAGGCTCGGCGCTGGAGTACGAGGGTCCCGGCGTCTCGTCGTCCCACGCCGACAGGCTCAGGCTGCTCCCGGTTTGGATGAGGTCATCGTAAGCGCCACCCGCCCTCGCCAGCGGCCTCTCCTCTGATCTTCCTCCCGCCTGCCGCTCCTCTTCCTCGCCCTCTGAGATGGCGATGACGGAGCTGCTGTCGGTGGAGCTGCTCGTCCCGTCCAGCTCCAGGGCAGCGGCTGGTGGCTCATACACCGCCTGCAGATCATAGTTTTCCAAGCTGAGTGGCGAGCGGGCAAAGCTGACCAGCTCGTGCAGGAAGTGGTCGGTGCGGGCCAATAGGAACGGTCGCAGCTCGTCTTCAATGGTGGGCGTGTCCTCCAGGCCGTGGCGAGCGAGCCGCGCCATGATGATGCGTTGGACGATGTCGACGAGTGAGCCGTGAGCGCCGTACAGCACTGTGAGCTCTCGCCGCAGCCAGGGGCGGAGTCTGTTCAGGTGGACGGGGTTACGGCGGAAGCTCTCTGCTGTGATGTCACGCTGCTGCTGCTGTTGCCCCTGGTTACTGACCCCGGCAACACCGCGGACCCGTGTGCCGCTGCGGTAGAGGGCGCGGCGGAAGGCCACAGTCTCTCTCTCCCTCAGCCGCCGCACAGTTCCACCTTCTCGCTGCAGACGCTGCCTCGCTGCCAAACGAGTCATCAGCCGCCGCGATGCCCGGTCGTTGGGCGCAATAGGTGCCCCCGTCCCCCCGAGTCCCGTCAGTCCTTCAAATATGACCCCACGCTCCGCCAGGTCAACTCCGCCCCTCACCCTCTGCTCCTCCAGGTCTTCCCCGTCCTCGCTGTCCTCTGCGACGGCGGGCTGGCGAGGAAGAGGAGGGAGCGCCAGAGGAGGAGAGTCGAGGTACCACTCCCACACCCCCGTCCTCTCCCCTGCTCTGCCGCCTCCCCTTCCTCTGCCTCCCCTCTCCCTCCTCCGCCTCCTCGTGTTTGTCTCTACTCCGTCCGCCCCTCTGTGCCTCCTCAGCATCAGTCTCATCTGGTGGTCGCTCCTTGCCGCCGAAGCCATCGCCGCCACCATTGCGACCGTGGCGGCCACGTTGCTGTTGGCAGGCGCTGGCCGCAGCGTGTACTCCTTGAAGTCGTCCTCGGCGCGGACCGAGTGCAGGATGGAGGCGAAGGGCTGCTTGCAGAGCGGACACTCGGCCTTGTTGTGTGACCACTCCTGGATGCACGGGAAGCAGAAGCGGTGCAGGCAGCGGTCCAGGTACGCCAGGTTGTTGAAGCGGTCGAGGCAGATCGGGCACTTGGAGTCAGGTGACGCCTCCTCCGCAGCCATCACGGCCCGTGCAGCGGTAGAGGAGGAGGAGGGAGGAGGAGACGAGGAGGGAGGAGGAGATGAGGAGGAGGTGGCAGCAGCTGCTGTCATTGTGTTGTTGGAGTTTTTCCTCCTACTGCTGCTGCGACCGCCGCCGCCACCGCCGCCCTCTCGGCTCCTCTCCTCTTCTTCTACTGGCTGACCGCCTCCTCCTGCTCCTCCACCTGCACTTCCTGTTGCATTGTCACGCCGTCGCACACGCAGCTTCATCCGTGTGGGCGCCATCACCTGAACGTGGAGAAAAAGAGGGGAGGTCAATGTATGTCACCGAGGACAGGAAGTCTCCGTGACGTCCTACAGACTGTCTAAAACCTGGATGTAGTCTCCGTGACGTCCTACAGACTGTCTAAAACCTGGACGTAGTCTCCGTGACGTACTACAGACTGTCTAAAACCTGGACGTAGTCTCTGTGACTCACAGACTGTCTAAAACCTGGACGTAGTCTCCGTGACGTCCTACAGACTGTCTAAAACCTGGACGTAGTCTCTGTGACTCACAGACTGTCTAAAACCTGGACGTAGTCTCCGTGACGTCCTACAGACTGTCTAAAACCTGGACGTAGTCTCTGTGACTCACAGACTGTCTAAAACCTGGACGTAGTCTCCGTGACGTCCTACAGACTGTCTAAAACCTGGACGTAGTCTCCGTGACGTACTACAGACTGTCTAAAACCTGGACGTAGTCTCTGTGACTCACAGACTGTCTAAAACCTGGATGTAGTCTCTGTGATGTCCTACAAACTGTCTAAAACCTGGACGTAGTCTCTGTGACTCACAGACTGTCTAAAACCTGGACGTAGTCTCCGTGACGTCCTACAGACTGTCTAAAACCTGGACGTAGTCTCTGTGACTCACAGACTGTCTAAAACCTGGATGTAGTCTCTGTGATGTCCTACAGACTGTCTAAAACCTGGACGTAGTCTCTGAGACTCTCTTCTTCTTCTGACCTCAGTCAAACAGAGAAAACTAAACCGGAAGTCGAGGAGGACAGAACAGCACTGACACTGCTTGTTGCTAACAGGCTAGCTTGCTGCTAACAGTCTCTCGTGTGTTCGGCTTCATCAAACATTAAACCGACAGCTTCAAACGGCGGACACCTCCCGCACGTTCCCGTCACGATGCGGGGACGTCAGAAAAACGCGGCTCGGTGACGAACATCAAAGCTTTCTGTCATTATGTAGCCTGTTAGCACGCTAGCACGGTTAGCTTCCCCGTACCTGAGCAGAAGACTCCCCAGGTCGCTCCGGGAGCTTCTCATCCGGGTTTTTTCTCCTCCTCCGGGCAGAGCTCCGCACCGTGGTCGGCATCCGCCGTCAGCGGGGTGTTCAGTCTACCGGGCCCCGCTGCTGTGATCAGTTCAGACCGAAAGACCCGTTAAAAAAGAGACATATGTGTCGAGAGGCTACATACACACAGCTGGAAGGAGAGGGGACCGCGGGGCATGACGGGAAACCGAACAGCTTTGTTCAAAGATCGTCAAAAAGACAGAAGACTCACTCCAGTCACAGAGACTACGTCCAGGTTTTAGACAGTCTGTGAGTCACGGAGACTACGTCCAGGTTTTAGACAGTCTGTGAGTCACGGAGACTACGTCCAGGCTTAAGACAGTCTGTGAGTCACGGAGACTCCGTCCAGGTTTAGACAGTCTGTGAGTCACGGAGACTACGTCCAGGTTTTAGACAGTCTGTGAGTCACGGAGACTACGTCCAGGTTTTAGACAGTCTGTGAGTCACGGAGACTACGTCCAGGCTTAAGACAGTCTGTGAGTCACGGAGACTCCGTCCAGGCTTAAGACAGTCTGTGAGTCACGGAGACTACGTCCAGGCTTTAGACAGTCTGTGAGTCACGGAGACTACGTCCAGGTTTTAGACAGTCTGTGAGTCACGGAGACTACGTCCAGGCTTAAGACAGTCTGTGAGTCACGGAGACTACGTCCAGGTTTTAGACAGTCTGTGAGTCACGGAGACTACATCCAGGCTTAAGACAGTCTGTGAGTCACGGAGACTACGTCCAGGCTTAAGACAGTCTGTGAGTCACGGAGACTACGTCCAGGCTTAAGACAGTCTGTGAGTCACGGAGACTACGTCCAGGCTTAAGACAGTCTGTGAGTCACGGAGACTACGTCCAGGCTTAAGACAGTCTGTGAGTCACGGAGACTACGTCCAGGCTTAAGACAGTCTGTGAGTCACGGAGACTACGTCCAGGCTTAAGACAGTCTGTGAGTCACGGAGACTACGTCCAGGTTTCAGACAGTCTGTGAGTCACGGAGACTACGTCCAGGCTTAAGACAGTCTGTGAGTCACGGAGACTACATCCAGGTTTAGACAGTCTGTGAGTCACGGAGACTACGTCCAGGTTTTAGACAGTCTGTGAGTCACGGAGACTACGTCCAGGTTTTAGACAGTCTGTGGGGATTAGTTAGATTCAGTTTTTTGAAATCTCAGCAGAGTGAGACTTCATCTCTGATGTGTCAGTCTGTCGGTCCGGTCCGGTCCATGAGAATTCTGCCAGAGTGAAATGAAAACGGTAACCGGGACAGGAAACACATGACAGTCCAGTTTAAGAGGTTCACTAACCGGTAACGAGCTCATTTGGTTGTTAACGTGTCGAATTAAACCAACGCACTCCGAGGCAGCAGGTGGCGATGTTCCCGCCTTTAGCTGCCGAGCCGCCGGTAAAGAAGAGCGGGAAGAGACGGGGAGAGAGCGAGGCTCCGACCGCAGAACAAGCCGAGACTGTCGCTGCTTCTGCGGGTTAAATCAGGAGATGGTGACCTTCAGCAGACGGGCTGTGGACAGGATTCACTCTGCGGTACATTCAACACTGCTGTGCGGTCAGACGGAGCTCACTGACAGCGGAAATGGCTGTTAGCTAGGCGCTAATGGTTACCTAGCAACCAACTGAGAGGCTGATTAGCATATTATCGGTGCTAACAAACTGAGCTAACGGCAGCTAACAGACTGAGCTAACGGCAGCTAATAGACTGAGCTAACGGCAGCTAACAGACTGAGCTAACAGCAGCTAACAGACTGAGCTAACGGCAGCTAATAGACTGAGCTAACGGCAGCTAACAAACTGAGCTAACGGCAGCTAACAGACTGAGCTAACGGCAGCTAATAGACTGAGCTAACGGCAGCTAACAAACTGAGCTAACAGCAGCTAACAGACTGAGCTAAGGGGAGCTAACAGACTGAGCTAACAGCAGCTAACAGACTGAGCTAAGGGGAGCTAACAAACTGAGCTAACGGCAGCTAACAGACTGAGCTAACGGCAGCTAACAAACTGAGCTAACAGCAGCTAACAGACTGAGCTAAGGGGAGCTAACAAACTGAGCTAACGGCAGCTAACAGACTGAGCTAACAGCAGCTAACAGACTGAGCTAATGGCAGCTAATAGACGGAGCTAACAGCAGCTAACAGCAGCTAACAGACTGAGCTAAGGGGAGCTAACAAACTGAGCTAACGGCAGCTAACAGACTGAGCTAACGGCAGCTAACAAACTGAGCTAACAGCAGCTAACAGACTGAGCTAAGGGGAGCTAACAAACTGAGCTAACGGCAGCTAACAGACTGAGCTAACGGCAGCTAACAAACTGAGCTAACAGCAGCTAACAGACTGAGCTAATGGCAGCTAATAGACGGAGCTAACAGCAGCTAACAGCAGCTAACAGACTGAGCTAACAGCAGCTAACAGACTGAGCTAACAGCAGCTACAGTTCTCAAACATTTGTTTTTTTTGCGTCGTTTAAATTAGTTTGTTTTGATGTTTGTAGAAGACAAACAGAGATAATAAATAATTAATTAATAATGAATAATTAATGAACTGTATCTGGATCTGATTGGCCTCTGTGAACTCTCCTGCAGCGCTCTTCGTTGGAGCAGGTGCTGAAGGTGTCGGGCAAACATTGAAATAACTTAGCTGAAACGTTTTTATTAGATATGTTTTATTTAGAGGCATCTATCTGCTCTCAGAACCAGGAGGTCCAATAACGTAACACAGCTGCAGCACTGACGGTCCGGTCCAGTTCAGACTCCTGACCCTGTCTCAGGTTCTCGTCTGTAGTCACTCTGCTGTCCGTCTCTCAGGTCCTGCTGTCTGTCGTGGTCTTGTCCTGGTCTTACGTGATCTACGCCAGCAGGATCGCATCCCATTGGCTGCTGGAGAAGAGGACCGCCTTCCTCCAGCAGGACTGACAGCTCATTGGACCACCAGCTCAGGTGAGATTCTGTTTTTGTGTCTGATTATTGTCTCGATCAGCAGAGATAAATACAGTCAGAACCAGAACACGCTGCTCATGTATGATGTTTACGCTCTACAGCCTATGGGCTTGTGCACGCCACCCACCAGGGCGGGATCTGAACAGAACAGTGATCAGAGTTTAGATCAGGTGTCCTCATCCAACATATGATGATGTCATGACGTCACCTGTAACATGTCGGACTAAAATGACTCGACTGCAGCTCGAAAAGAAATAAAGGACGGTCGCCTCATGACCCGAACAGAATCTCAGAACGGTCCAGTGATGTCGACACACACGGAACTTCAAGTTCAGTTTGTCGTCAGCTGTAGCACCAAAATGTGTGTGAGCGACGTGTCGGCGTGTGAAACATCAGAAAGTTCTGACCGCGAGCTGTTTTGACCCAGATCGTCTACAGCTGTTCCTCGACTCTGGAGAACTGTAAGAATCTGTTCAGTTCTGTTTGGTTCTGCTGTGTGGTCGTGTTCTCAGTGAGCTCAGTGATGAAACTGATCTCTCTGTCTGTGGTTCTGTTCTGCTCTCAGGCTGATGGACCCTGCAAACCTTCTTGGAGTTCAAACCTCTTGACCTGTAGAGACCGGACCTACCGGACCTGCCGAACCTCCAGAGTGGACCGGACCTGCCGAACCTCCAGAGTAGACCGGACCTGCCGGATCTCCCAAATGTTCCCGTCTGACAGGAACACAGTCTGTGTATTTGTACACGCCTCCCAGTAGTTGTTGTAATGTGCAGTAGTGTCCAGCAGAGGGGGCAGCAGCTCTGTGCCCCTCACACACACACACACACACAGTGTGTCTCCTCTGTACTTAGATCTTTTGTTATGCAAATGAGGGAGCGTTTGAAATGAATAAATTAAATCAATAAATGTTCTAAATGTTCAGTTTGTGTGTTAAAGACGACTCGCTCAGTCCTCCATGCTGACTCTACATGAACTGTCCCCCAGAAAACAGCCTCTGTTTGGGCACAGAGCGGGCCGGGTCAGGGTCACAGTCTGACAGCTTCCACTAGACTCTGTCCTCACCTCCTTTCCTCTGGTGAAGGATGGTCCGATGTATCCTCAGAAGGAGACAAAAAAAAGGAAGCACTGAAGCTCCTTTCCTTATCCAGAGGATTCAAACAGCTCGTTTTGCTACGTGAACACCTCGGGGCAGAACCACTGAGGGCTGATCACAACGAGGTCAAAGGTCACACACAAACAGACACACTCTGTGTGTGTGTGTGTGTGTTTCCTGACTTCCAGGTGTTTCCTGACCACACCCCCTCTTGTTTCACAGACACAAAGAAACTCGTGATGTTTGATGTTCACTGCACTCAGACTGAAACTGAACAGACAGGCAGGCAGGCAGGCAGGCAGGCAGGCAGGCAGGCAGGCAGGCAGGCAGGCAGGCAGGCAGACAGACAGACAGACAGGCAGACAGATCTGATCGTAAACTTAAAAGCTGTCTGTAGATTTTACAGTAAAAATCTGTGAATCCGTGACAGTAAAAGACTGTAAAATATCTAACGAAACATTTTAAAACCTTCATTCAAAGTGTATTTTATGGGCTATATATTCAGAATGAAGTATTATTTTATATTAATATCTAATGGCATTATTTTACGGTCTTTTGCTGTCACAGTTTGACAGTTTTTCACTGTAAAATCTACAGATATTTTAAGATATGAAATTAAAACATCAACAGTGCTGATATACTTTCACGGTAACATTAGAAAAAGGTATCCCGTGTTTATTACAGTAAAATTCTGGCAACCACAGCTGACAGTATTTTACCGTGAAAAAACAGATTTTTTCTTTATTTCTACTTTATTTTGAAGGAATTTACACAGAATAAATTAATATTTTGTATTAGAGACTCTTAATTAAACAGTGAAACAGAAGCACAAAACAACCACAGCTGACAGTTTTTTTTGCTTTTTACAGTGAAAACAACAGATTTTTTTGTTGTTTTTTTTACAGTGTAGGTAAAACAGCCTGTGTGCGCGTGGCTCGTCTTCCAATGCAACGTCACCTGGAGGGGACATGGCGACAAAGATCCTCTATGTTTAACAAGATGATCCACTCCATCGGAGGCATCGTTAGCTGTTAGCAGAATTAGCCGTATGTTCAGACAAACGTCACTGTTTAACTTAAAAACATGAAGATGTTTATTTTGTTATTGTAACTGGATGTTTCTCCTGAATGGACATCAGAGATAATAAAGATAGATTATAGTGCTGAAAGCTTAAAAAACAAATAAGGCAGACTTCATTAACAAAAAACAAAAACACATAATTTTAGCTCACACAACACAGGAGTTGCTGTTCCACTGTTGCCTCGATCGACAGCAACTAAATCCCCAACATCAAACAATAACACAAACTTTTCTTCCTCCTAATAAGGGTGGTTAGCAACATGTATTACTGAGTAGCCAAATAATGTTCGGCTATGAATAAATAATTTGTCCATCTGTCTTAAAGTTTACACATTAATATAATCTTTGTTTTGCTAATATAAAGGGACAGCTAGCATGTTGTTGTTACCATGGTGACCATACCATGAACCATAAAATGACTGTTTTTGTCAGTGTCAGTTTAAACGCTTCAGCTTCCTGTCAGAAGTCAACGTGACGGTGAATGTGTCGTACTCTCAGACTGACACTGAGTTTTTCACGTGTCGTGGCTCGGGGTTGCAAAGGGGCGGAATGTTTCCGGTAAATTTCCAGAAACTTTCTGGAAACTTTCCATGGGAAGTTAAGTTAGGGAATTTTGGGAATATTCCAAATCGGAAACTTCATGGGAATTGTTGAAATTAATGTGAATTAACTGTAAATTGGCTTTATCAAGAAAACTTTATCAAGTTTGAATTATTTTATTGAACAATATTATGAGGTTCACGAGCTCTAAAGTGTGGTCCAGGTACAGAAATCACCTGTGCAGGTAGGGGGCGTGGCCTCAATAGCCCTGCAGTAAGCAGTGTGCTATGTGCATGTGATTGAGGAATAGCAGAACTTCAAGTGTACCTGCATGACCTTCAACCAACCTTCAATTTTGTAAATTCCCGTTTATTCTCATAAATTCCCGTTTGTTCCCAAAAATTCACATGAAAAGTTTCCAACTTTGAAAATTCCCAGAATTTTGCAACCCTAGTTGTGGCTAAAATTTGTCTACGCTGGCATGTTAGCTTAGCTTTGTTCTGGCCCTCCTGTCTGCTGATAAAAATACCTGAACCGTCCCTTTAAGTTAACAGTTTGAACGCAGTACTTTTGTGTGAAATGAAGTATTTTATTACTTTACTTTAGTACTGAGTACTTCCAAACGTTGGTGTCAGTAGATATGAGTCGGAGTGAGACCTCTGCGAGGCGGTGACCCCACCGGAGGAAGAGGAAGAGGGAGCGGGGCAGAGTGCGGAGCTAGGCGGGGCGGGGCGACCCGAGGCCCGGGGGCTGACGGCTGACTGGCTGGCTCTGTGCGCCGCTCCGTCACGGGGACGCGCCCGCACTCACACGCACACACCCGCCGCGCGGCCAGGCCACCGGCCAGCCTCTCTGCCTCTGCTCTCCCCCCTTCTGTCTCTCCTCTTTCCTTTTTCTTTAAAAAAATACATTTTCCGTTAAAACCTTCCGCCCACACTCGGTTTACCGTTAAACTCCCTCCGCCCAGGCGCGCGAAAAGCGACATCCACCGGACAAAAGTACCGGATTACCGAGTTTGAGCGAGTAAGCTAGCCGCCGGACCTGCCGTGATTCGCCGCCCAGCAGTCAGCGAGCAGCGGGCCGCAACTTTCCCTCATTTTGTTTCGGCTTTAAAGTCTTTAACCGGCGGGCACGGTCACCGGACGGTGACGGCGTCAGCCCCGGGGGGGAGAGCTCGGAGTCAGCCGCCGCCGTTAACACCGGAGGAGCCTCCGATAGTGAGTTAAAACTTTTCTTTAACGTGTGTGTGTGTGTGTGTGTGTGTGTGTGACACACAGCAGCGCCCCCCCTCCCAACTTTCTGACTCTGTCTGTCCCGGTACCGACAGGCCCGGACCAGGACCAGGACCAGGACCGGGGCCGTTTGAACTCTCTGCCCGCCGTTAGTTTACTTTTGTTGGTTTAACGGACAAATGGGGACCGTGTGAACCGACAGCGCGTGGCTACCACGAGACTCTCCGTTTAGTCGGGTCCGGTAGAGGTGAGTCATCCCCGGTAATAAGAGTCACTTAAGATGAAGTTGTTGTTTAATGACATCATTTATTAAAGTTTCTACATGTTAGATTTTATTTATGTTTCAACATTTTAATGATAAATGAGTCACTTTATCATCATTAAAACACCTAAAGATTAAATATATGAAACATAATGAAGACAAAATATAAAATATGATGTAGTTTAACACAGATAAAGACAATAATCAGAATATATAATATTTAAGAAAATAAATGAACTTTATCGTCATTAAAACACAAATTTAAATATTAAATAAATACATTTATTGTCATCAGAAGAAACTTTGCAGCACAGACAGAAAAAATAAAAAATTCTGGATTAAGATAAAATAACATGAACACATTAAAACATGTTGATTATGATTTATAACAGTTTAACAGGTAAAGACAGTTCATTAAAGTTTTTTTAATTAAATCATGAGTTAATGACTTTAATTCACTGTGTTGTCATTAAAAAGTTAAAGATTAAGATTACATGATTATTTTAACACATTTAAATATGTTGAATGTGATGATGAAACAAACAACAAATATAATAATAATAATAATAATTAGGATGTAGTTTAGTTTAACACACTTGAAGACAATTTATTTCAACTTTTAAAGTTTATTGTAAAAAAAAAGATCATAATAATTAGAATAATTATAATAAAATACACAGCTGTGAAGAAAATATTTATTAAGAGTGATTTAAAAAGTCTAATTAAGTCGAAGTTAAAACATAAAAAGTGAAATATATAATAAATCATTAATTTTTACATTAAAATCAATAAAAACAAATTATTGAGTCAAAAATGTGACTTACTAACTATAACAATGGTTATTAAAGCTGTGATTTAATTTTTTTGATACAGTCAGCACTGATTAATGAATTTTTGATTAAAATCACTGTTTTATTTTAATCCCAAATCATCGACACGTCAAGTGTCATCACACGTTTGACTTCCTGTCTGCACAGGAAGTTGTGAATATGTTGCATTGTGTAGTTCCACACCTGCTGCCTGTGATCACCTTTACCTGCATCTTATCATGTGTTACGTTAACGTGAAGAAACAAGGCTTTGTTTACATTTAGTCACGTTAGCAGAATTAGCCGGTAGCCTCTCGTGTCAGACAGAGATCAGATGTTTTACATGAAGATTTTCATCGTGGAGCTTCATGTCCCGTAAACGTCTTCAGATTTACAGTTCACTGCATCATCGTTACATGATGTGGCCAAAAGTGTGTGGACACGGGATCATGTCTTCTTCAGGAAGCGTTAACCCTTGTTTACTTTGTGTTGTTGAAACAGAGACAGGTTGAACACGGAGTGCTGACGTGAAGCCGACGGGCTGAAATGTCACGATGTGAGACAGACGAGTGAATCCGGGGTGTCCACAAACTTTTGTCCGTGTAGTGTTTGACAGATTGAGTGGACAGAGATGAAGAGACACTCACCTCCGCTCACTGTCCACGTCTCGCTCTCGTGCTAAAGTTAGCCTGTGTGGCTAAAATAGTTTCCAACAGGCATCTCAGCTATCTGTGTGTGTGTGTGTGTGTGTGTGTGTGTGTGTGTGTGTGTTGTGTATTTTTAGCTGCATGTTGTTTGGATTCTGCTCTGTTATTGGGCAACGCCACAAAACTGATAACACATAGTCTCTGAGACGTCCCCGCAGACTGTCTAAAACCTGGACGTAGTCTCCGTGACGTCCCCGCAGACTGTCTAAAACCTGGACGTAGTCTCCGTGACGTCCCCGCAGACTGTCTAAAACCTGGACGTAGTCTCCGTGACGTCCCCGCAGACTGTCTAAAACCTGGACGTAGTCTCTGAGACGTCCCCGCAGACTGTCTAAAACCTGGATGTAGTCTCTGAGACGTCCCCGCAGACTGTCTAAAACCTGGACGTAGTCTCCGTGACGTCCCCGCAGACTGTCTAAAACCTGGACGTAGTCTCTGTGACGTCCCCGCAGACTGTCTAAAACCTGGACGTAGTCTCCGTGATGTCCCCGCAGACTGTCTAAAACCTGGACGTAGTCTCCGTGACGTCCCCGCAGACTGTCTAAAACCTGGAAGTAGTGTCCGTGACGTCCCCGCAGACTGTCTAAAACCTGGACGTAGTCTCCGTGACGTCCCCGCAGACTGTCTAAAACCTGGACGTAGTCTCCGTGACGTCCCCGCAGACTGTCTAAAACCTGGATGTAGTCTCCGTGACGTCCCCGCAGACTGTCTAAAACCTGGACGTAGTCTCTGAGACGTCCCTGCAGACTGTCTAAAACCTGGATGTAGTCTCTGAGACGTCCCCGCAGACTGTCTAAAACCTGGACGTAGTCTCTGAGACGTCCCCGCAGACTGTCTAAAACCTGGACGTAGTCTCCGTGACGTCCCCGCAGACTGTCTAAAACCTGGACGTAGTCTCTGAGACGTCCCCGCAGACTGTCTAAAACCTGGACGTAGTCTCCGTGAAGTCCCCGCAGACTGTCTAAAACCTGGAAGTAGTGTCCGTGACGTCCCCGCAGACTGTCTAAAACCTGGACGTAGTCTTCGTGACGTCCCCGCAGACTGTCTAAAACCTGGACGTAGTCTCCGTGACGTCCCCGCAGACTGTCTAAAACCTGGATGTAGTCTCCGTGACGTCCCCGCAGACTGTCTAAAACCTGGACGTAGTCTCTGAGACGTCCCCGCAGACTGTCTAAAACCTGGACGTAGTCTCTGAGACGTCCCCGCAGACTGTCTAAAACCTGGACGTAGTCTCCGTGACGTCCCCGCAGACTGTCTAAAACCTGGACGTAGTCTCCGTGACGTCACTGCCGACTGTCTAAAACCTGGACGTAGTCTCCGTGACGTCACTGCCGACTGTCTAAAACCTGGACGTAGTCTCCGTGAGTCCGTGAGTCCTGAGTTTTTTGTCTTTTTTTTTATTTTGTAGGAGGTCACAGAAACGTCTGGTTTCATCTTGATCGATGTAAAATGGAAACTTTCCATGTTTAATTCAAAACAATCTGCCGTTTGTAACCTGTGTGTTGACGTCCGCGCTGGTGCTGATTCCTGAGTGAGACTGTCGTGTTTTGAGGCGTTGAATATTTCCCACGGCACATGAAGGCAGCACACGGTCATTGTCATGTGAACAGGACGCAGAGGCGGCGTTCATGTCGGAGAGTCGGAGTGTGAAATGTTCTTTACAAACTGGGCGTCGCGTCGAGCTGATGGCTATCTTTAGCTGTGTGAGTGTGAGTGTGTGTGTGTGTGTGTGTGTGTGTGGTATGAAGACCGTTCATTATCACATTCCTCCATAGAGGCCTCCACATGGGAACGATCCGGCAGTCTCCATGACTGTGATGACATCAGTCAGTGATTACATGTGTGATCAATAATCAATAAGACCTGATAATCGGATGAATGATCAATATTCCCAGATAACTTTAGTTTCTTACAAATGTTGAAGTCAGTGGTTGGGGTGGTTTTCTTGCCGGGTTTGGCTCCTGGCTAGGGTTGCAAAGGGGCGAAAAGTTTCTGGAAATTTACCGGAAACTTTCCATGGGAATTTTGGAAATATTCCCAAATCAGAAACTCCATGGGAATTATGTGTAAATTGGTGGTAATTTAAACAAACTGTATCATATCCAAACATAAATCTAAACATGCTAAATAAAACAATTAAAAAACATTTCAACAGATTTATTTGTAAGTACAACTTTATCAAGTCTGAATTATTTATTGAACAATATTATGAAGTTCATGAGCTCTAAAGTGTGGTCCAGGTACAGAAACCACCTGTGCAGGTAGGGGGCGTGGCCTCAACAGCCCTGCAGTAAGCAGTGTGCTCTGTGCATGTGATTGAGGAATAGCAGAGCTTCAAGTGTACCTGCATGAAATCTGTTTCACTAAAGATGATGCTAAAATATATTTTCACCAACTATATTTAAGTTCACTGTTAAAGGCCAAACTTCAGTTTAGTAAATTCCCAGTTTGTTCCCATTAATTCCCATAAATTTCCATTAATTCCCATGTAAAGTTTCCAACTTCGAAAATTCTCAGAATTCCCCCCCCACACACACACACGGTGTTTGTCACGTGACAAGTGTTTGTCTCTCTGTGAGGTCGCCAGACGATACAGCTGGTTTAAAAACCACAACGATGACTGGAATCTGTGTGTGTGTGTGTGTGTGTGTGTGTGTGTGTGTGTGTGTGTGTGTGTGTGTGTGTGTGTGTGTGTGTTCACATACTATATAAACAGCTGGTTAGTTTGACTAACAGCAGCTCCACAGCCAGCCGGGCCTGTTCAACCAGACACACTGAACCACTGAGTGTGTGTGTGTGTGTGTGTGTGTGTGTGTGTGTGTGTGTGTGTGTGTGTGTGTGTGTGTGTGTGTGTGTGTGGGATGCCTGTACTGTGATGTCAGCGTTCCTGCCCGTGGTCTGTGGTATGCAGGCTGTGTGTTCACCTACACACACACACACACACACACACACACACACAATAAGATGAGAGTACAATCCAGTATCTATGTCCACCATCTTGTCTGTTTGCTGTGTTCCTGCCTGACTTTAAGCTCTGTTGACAGAGCAAACACACACACACACACACACACACACTTCTCTGCTGTTTAATCAAGTGTGTGTGTGTGTGTGTGTGAACTTTAACACATTTAGTTTCAGAGGCTGTTTGAATCGTCTCAAACTAACAGACGTTAATTCACGTTGATGCTACGCTGCTGTGCAACTGTAGCTGCTGTTAGCCTGCGTTAGCTCAGTTTGCTAGCCGGGCTGCCCGGTGTGTGAGTGTCAGGGTTTGTTTGAGCCACCTGCCAGTCACCTGACCTGCACGATGAGGTCACAAACGTGACTGCGGTCGGTGTGGATGCTCTTTGATTTGTTTATTTCTGCATCCTGGGCGTGTGTCGTCTCTGCTGCTGCCGGTTCAGGCCCAACAAACAAATGTGAGACCACACACACACACACACACACACACACACACACAGAAGTGTGTGTGTCATTGAGCCTGACTTTGACTTTAATATTAATTTTTTTTAGAGTTTACGATGAGGAAACATTTGATAAACAAATGTAGCAGCTAACCGCTAATTAACTGCTGCTAACTGAACAGAACCGGGCTCAGCAGCCGGACCGGACCGGGTGATTTACAGACTTTAACCCGGCAAGAAAACCACCTCGGTAGGCTGCTGTATTCGCTGGACACCGCTGGTTCAGATGTTCTGTTCTGGTTCTGGTCCGTTCTGTTCACTGGAAGGCAGACGCTGATGCTAGCTCAGAGTGCTAGCTGTAATGCACAGCAGCGGGGGTGTAACGCACACTCGCTATTGGCTGCTGTAAACACCAATCAATGTCCACGACACGCCCCTCCCTATGCGAGCGTTTCCTGTTTCATCATCACGACCAATCACGTCCGTCAGACTTTAATCAGCCCGCTCTGATTGGACAGAGAACGTCTGATAGATGACAGGCTGATCTCACACACACACACACACACACACACACACACACACACAGTAAAGGTGTTTTCCCAGCAGATCAGTGTGTTCAAAGGCCCGTGGCGGGGGCGTACGACATTCACTGACAGAGAGAGAGAGAGAGAAATGAAAGACGATGAAGACGATGAAGAAGAAAGACAGAGGTGAAAACAAGACAGCTGTGGTCTCCATGACGACGAGGAGGAAACACATAACAGAAGACAGGAATGTAGCGAGAGAGAGAGAGAGAGAGAGAGAGGAAATAAGTGGAAACATGAAAGAAAGAGAGGAAAGAATGAAGGGAGGAGGAGGAGGAGGTAATGAAAGGAAAAGGGAGAGAATGACGAGCAGCACTCGAACGGAGAGAGAGATGGACGAGGAACAAATGAAGGAAAAGAGTAAAAGAAGTGAAGGAAGGACGAAAGAAGCAAAATGAATAAGACAACAAGAAGAGGAAGAAGAATGAGATTAAAAGACGGAAGGAAGAGCAGAATAAACAGGAAAAAGAGATAAGAAAGAAGAGTTTAAAAGGAGAAGAAAACAGACGAGGAGGAAATATAGGAGAGAAGGAAACACTGAGGGGAGTAAAGGAAATGAGAGGGAGGAGAAAAGTGGAGAGGAAAATCCAGGAGTGGAAAAAAGAGGAGGAGGAGTGAAAAAGAGCGGGAACGACAGAAACCAAGCTCATAAAATAAAAAAGGAGTTTGACCATAAAACAAAGATGGAGAGGAAAAAAAATAATTTTAAAGAAAGAGAAAGAAGATGGAGGAAAAAAAGAACGTGTTTACATGTTAAACAAAAAGAAATTAAAATTAAATCTGAACAAAATAAAACATTTATTTTATTAATTTAGATCATTCATACAATAACAGGCTGTGCAGTACATATATACACATGCATACATATATACAGTATACATACATGTAGTATACATACAGTACACATATACAGTAAACATATATACAGTCACAGAGTTAAACTAAAACCACCTTCAGGACGCCAAACTGAACAAAAGAGTCAATCTGTCCAACAAAACAAACATCAAGACAAATGCAGGTACCCAAAACAAGTACCCCAACAAATACCCAAAACAAGTACCCAAAACAAGTACCCAAAACAAGTACCCCAACAAATACCCAAAACAAGTACCCCAACAAATACCCAAAACAAATACCCAAAACAAGTACCCAAAACAAGTACCCCAACAAATACCCAAAACAAGTACCCCAACAAATACCCAAAGCAAGTACCCCAACAAATACCCAAAACAAATACCCAAAACAAGTACCCAAAACAAGTACCCCAACAAATACCCAAAGCAAGTACCCCAACAAATACCCAAAACAAGTACCCAAAACAAGTACCCAAAACAAGTACCCCAACAAATACCCAAAACAAGTACCCCAACAAATACCCAAAACAAGTACCCAAAACAAGTACCCCAACAAATACCCAAAACAAGTACCCCAACAAATACCCAAAACAAGTACCCCAACAAATACCCAAAACAAGTACCCCAACAAATACCCAAAACAAATACCCCAACAAATACCCAAAACAAATACCCAAAACAAATACCCAAAACAAGTACCCCAACAAATACCTAAAACAAATACCCAAAACAAATACCCAAAACAAGTACCCAAAACAAGTACCCCAACAAGTACCCAAAACAAGTACCCAAAACAAGTACCCAAAACCAATACCCAAAACAAGTACCCAAAACAAGTACCCCAACAAATACCCAAAACAAGTACCCAAAACAAGTACCCAAAACAAGTACCCAAAACAAGTACTCCAACAAATACCCAAAACAAGTACCCCAACAAATACCCAAAACAAGTACCCCAACAAATATCTATTATCTAGTATATTTCTATCTGCCCCTCTCTATCTTTAACTCAACTGGTTGTGGTGGATGACCGTCCACCAATGAGCTTGGGTCTGTTCGAGGTTTCTGCCTGTTAAAGGAAGTTTTTCCTCGCCACCGTCGCCATGTGCTTGCTCATGGTGGAACTGTTGGTCTCTGTAGATAGTATTGTGGAGAGTACGGTCCAGACCTGCTCTGTATGAAAAGTGTCATGAGATAACTTTTGTTATGATATGGAGCTGTATAAATAAAATTGAATTGAATCTATGTTGATGTTTTTATTTTTATGTCTGACTGGCTGCTCTCTGATTGGTTGCCCCTCAGGTTGTGTGGGCGGAGCTAAGTGATGGCGGGCGCGTCGGTGAAGGTGGCGGTGCGAGTCCGCCCGTTCAACACCCGAGAGACGGGACGCAACGCCAAGTGTGTGATCCAGATGCAGGGAAACACCACGTGTAAGACGCAACACACACAAGCTGAGGTTATGCTAACAGGCTAACAGGCTAACACACTTCAGTCTCACTGGGTCATTTAAACAGACCTCAGCAATCCCAGAATGCCTCTCTCCGTCATGTGACCTCTGAACCTCTCAGACTTTATTTTTAAACTCAGTTGGAGTCTCCAATCACTGACATGCACTTTAAACGCTTGTGAAGGAGGCTGATCTTTGACTATTGTTGGTTTATCTGATGTTTTTTAAATGTTTTTGTACGTTTGTGCTGGAGGGGCTTCGTCAAGGTGTTCGATTATTCCTGTCTTTCATTCCAGGTATCTCCAACCCCAAACAGCCCAAAGATGGAGCCAAGAACTTCACATTCGACTATTCCTATTGGTCACACACGACGGTGATCACACTCACTTCCATACACACACACATACGGCAACATTCATGAGATAACCAAGGAAACAGTTACTAACAGCAGAGTGTTTGTTTCTGCAGGCTGATGACCCCAGCTTCGCATGTCAGAGGCAGGTGTACAAAGACATCGGAGAGGAGATGCTGCTGCACGCCTTCGAAGGTAAACCAGTCTGGAATGGTCCTCACAGATCAGACACAAACTGAGCTGAACAACATGACAGCGGCGAGGATCCTACGATGCAACAGATGCTGATGTTACTTTATCATCTGGAGTGATGTTAAACGTACACCTCTGATGTCGCGCGGACAAACCACATCAAACTGGAGACGTAAAGCAGCGACGCTCCAGTAAAAGACGGCGCAGTGCTTCCTCTGTGAAGTAAACCATCGAGCTGCCACAGTGTTTTAGGTGTTTGTTGTCAATGAGGAGGTTTCATATCGAGAGCTCAGCTTCTTTATTCAACCGTTTGTTGTCCATACTTGTCATATATCCATTAATGACATGACAATGATCTACACTAATGTAGCATCAGATAAAGGATGTTACACGTGCGTGTGTTGAACGCAGAGCTTGTAACGACGGGGTGTGACAGGTAATACAGGTATATATGTTTGTACATATGGTTAAATAAGCCCTATCACCTTTATTATTATGTATGTAAATATGTGAGAACACCATCAATGGTATGATCTAATTAGTCATGTGACTATTTGAATATGTAAATTAGAAATGCAGGTTTGTGTTGGTGGCTAAGTGTTGTTTAAAGGTACATTATGTAATATTTAGCGGCATCTAGTGGTGAGATTTCAGATTGCAACCAACGCCTGACGTTCAAAATAATAACACAGGAAGTGACATCGTTGTTGTTTTTGTTTTTCAGGATACAATGTGTGTATTTTTGCATACGGACAGACGGGCGCAGGAAAGAGCTACACCATGATGGGCAAACAGGAGCCTGGACAGGAAGGCATCATCCCACAGGTAAACACACACACACACACACACACACAGTGGTCACAGATATCTGGAGTTAACGTTGTTCTGAATCGGAGTCTCTCTGTGTTCAGCTGTGTGAGGACTTGTTTCAGAGAACAGGAGGAAACACAGATCCTGACCTGACCTACTCCGTGGAGGTAAACTCGCTCTCTGTTCATTCACACTCTTTTCATTCATTTGGCGAACGTCCATCGACGGTTGAACGCTCTCTCCTCCGCCTTCAGGTGTCCTACATGGAGATCTACTGTGAGCGGGTCCGGGATCTGTTAAACCCAAAGTCGCAGGGCACTCTGCGGGTCCGGGAGCATCCCATCCTGGGTCCCTACGTGGAGGATCTGTCCAAACTGGCTGTGACCGGATTCACCGACATCCGGGACCTGATGGACGCCGGCAACAAAGCGAGGTCGGTCTTCTTCCTGCGGATAGACTGCACGATACGACGTGTGTGTGTGTGTGTGTGTGTTACTGAAAAGATGCAGCTGAAGTAGTTTAAGTGTGTGATCTGATTGGTTGTTGATTTCAGGACTGTTGCGGCCACAAACATGAACGAGACATCGTCCAGGTCACACGCCGTCTTCACCATCGTCTTCACCCAAAAACGACGAGATCAGATGACCAGCCTGGACACTGAGAAGGTGTGTGTGTGTGTGTGTGTTTGTACATCTGTCCTTGTGAGGACCCGGTGCGTCCACCGTCCTCGTGAGGAGCCGGATACCTTACAGTCATTATATTGCAGTGCATATATATACAGTGTTGTCTATAATCAGGTACTTTCAGGCTTAAACATGAAACTCTGTCTTCAGGTCAGTAAAATCAGTCTGGTCGACCTGGCTGGGAGCGAGCGAGCGGACTCCTCGGGGGCGAAGGGCACTCGACTCAAGGTCAGAGGTCACAAGTGTGAAGCTGCTGTTGTCCTAGCTAAAATCTCATCAATTATTATTTATCAAACTGTCTCTTTACTTTATATTCATGTGCAGGAAGGAGCGAACATCAACAAATCTCTGACCACGCTGGGAAAAGTCATATCAGCTTTGGCTGAGATGGTAGGTCAGCACACACGTGATATTTATTTATTGAACTGACACTTCATGAAGAATGACGTCCGTCCTTCTGTCGCCCACAGCAGAGCAACAAGAAGAGGAAAAGTGATTTTATTCCCTACAGAGACTCAGTTCTCACCTGGCTACTGAAGGAAAACCTGGGTAAGTATCAGGACCAGTACCAGGACTGATGGTACCAGGAGCCGGCCCAGTGGCGTGTTCGTAATAACACAGGTGTGTTCGTTTCAGGGGGAAACTCTCGGACGGCCATGATTGCTGCTCTAAGTCCTGCTGACATCAACTATGAAGAAACACTGAGCACTCTGAGGTCAGACATGTCTCACACACTCGATCAGGTGTGTGTGTGTGTGTGTTCAGGTAAGAAGGCTCACTTCAGTCTGACCCGTGTGGTTTCAGGTATGCTGACCGTGCCAAACAGATCCGTTGTAACGCCGTGATCAACGAAGATCCAAACGCCAAGCTGATCCGAGAGCTGAAGGCTGAAGTGGAACGACTGAGGAACCTGCTGTTCTCCCAGGGCCTGCAGGAGCTGCTGGACAACGCCGGTATGCAACACATCCCCCACCGCTAGGCATTGCTATGAGCGAGCATCAGCGCTGACCTTCCAGTGTCCGAACAGAACCTCAGAACCAGCAGTGTCCAGTCTAACAGTGAATACAGTAACAGAACCTCTGAACCAGCAGTGTCCAGTCTAACAGTGAATACAGCAACAGAACCTCTGAACCAGCAGTGTCCAGTCTAACAGTGAATACAGCAACAGAACCTCTGAACCAGCAGTGTCCAGTCTAACAGTGAATACAGTAACAGAACCTCTGAACCAGCAGTGTCCAGTCTAACAGTGAATACAGTAACAGAACCTCTGAACCAGCAGTGTCCAGTCTAACAGTGAATACAGCAACAGAACCTCTGAACCAGCAGTGTCCAGTCTAACAGTGAATACAGCAACAGAACCTCTGAACCAGCAGTGTCCAGTCTAACAGTGAATACAGTAACAGAACCTCTGAACCAGCAGTGTCCAGTCTAACAGTGAATACAGTAACAGAACCTCTGAACCAGCAGTGTCCAGTCTAACAGTGAATACATTAACAGAACCTCTGAACCAGCAGTGTCCAGTCTAACAGTGAATACAGTAACAGAACCTCTGAACCAGCAGAGTCCAGTCTAACAGTGAATACAGTAACAGAACCTCTGAACCAGCAGTGTCCAGTCTAACAGTGAATACAGTAACAGAACCTCTGAACCAGCAGTGTCCAGTCTAACAGTGAATACAGTAACAGAACCTCTGAACCGAGGTGGTTTGGCTCCTGGACTGCTGCTCAATCAATGTTTCCATCATAAAGTCTGTAAATCACCTCTGTAGTGTAACGTTATTCCCTGTTGGTCTCAGAGGCTCCAACCCGGTCCGGTCGGGTCCGGTCTGGCTGCTGAGCCCGGTTCTGTTGCCTGCTGACAGCAGATTCAGTTAGCAGCAGTTAATTAGCAGTTAGCTGCCTAAACCATTAAATCACACATGCCGTGATGTTTTACAGTGACACTTCATAATTTTACGTCATAATGTGACTTTTCATCACAGTCACCGCGCTCTCACATTTCAGCCAATCACGTGCCTCCCTGAAGCTCAGCGCTAAGCTGCTGTTAGCATGTGAATAATGTACGTTTGGGCGTGTGTGGTTATTTAAACACGGTATGTGTGGCATGTCTATGTGCAGTATGTTTAGAGGCGGGTATTTACAGACAACAGCAACTGTGTGTGTGTGTGTGTGTGTGTGTGTGTGTGTGTGTGTCTCATTCCAGCTTGTTAAAACTGAAACCTCTCTCTCTGTCTCTCTCTCTCTCTCTCTCTCTCTCTGTCTTCAAGTCAACAACAACAACAACAGTGGCCCTGGTGGCGTTGCAGGTGTGTGTCCCTCCCCGCTGCAGCTGGCACTCACAGCCAATGGGATTGCACCTCAGAATGGCTCCGCCCCTCCAGGTATGCGTGGTTTATATGTTCTGAATATTTAATAACAGATGAGAGCTAACTCTTTGTCTTAAGATTGTTTTTCTAGTCTATGGTTGGTGAGACTTCTTTACTCACCAGTCTTGTAGGACTTGAGTTCAGTCTTGTCTCAGTCTCGAGGACTAGAACCAAAGCGATGTTCTTCTTCTTCCTCTGCAGGTGCTGAGCTGGCGTCTACAGATGACGTACCTGTTGACCCGGACCACCTGATGGAGGACGGAGAGGAAGGAGAGGAGATGGACGCCACGGAGACCATCAGTAAAGAGGAAGCGGCGGAGAGACTGATGGTACGATCAGAGTCTGACGGTCTGATGATGGACTGTGGAACAGGACGTTACACTGATGTGTGTGTTTGTGTCGCAGGAGACGGAGAAGATCATCGCAGAGCTCAACGAGACGTGGGAAGAGAAACTAAGAAAGACGGAGTCTATTCGTCTGGAGAGGTAACACCACCCACTTTGATTTATGAGTTAGCATCAGCACTGACCTTCCAGTGGCCAAACAGAACCTCTGAACCAGCAGTGTCCAGTCTAACAGTGAATACAGTAACAGAACCTCTGAACCAGCAGTGTCCAGTCTAACAGTGAATACAGTAACAGAACCTCTGAACCAGCAGTGTCCAGTCTAACAGTGAATACAGTAACAGAACCTCTGAACCAGCAGTGTCCAGTCTAACAGTGAATACAGTAACAGAACCTCTGAACCAGCAGTGCTACTTTAGTGAGCAGAAGCAGAATTTCTAACTCTCTCTCTCTCTCTCTCGCCCTCACAGAGAGTCCCTGCTGGTAGAGATGGGCGTGTCCATTAAAGAAGACGGAGGAACGCTTGGCGTCTTCTCACCTAAAGGAGTGAGTTTCAACATCCACTGTTGTCATGACAACCACGATCAGGCCTGTAAAAACAAAAACACATCAGAGCAGCAGAGTTATCCAGAAAGTGACTTTAAACATGGATCATGTGTCTGAATGATTCAAACAATGTCTACAGATACATCT
>CP136875.1:852500-872500 GCA_033000465.1 Sciaenops ocellatus
TGATGATGAGCAGAGCCTCACTCACTTCCTGTTCCTCCCCCCTCCTGCAGGTCAGAACTCCCCCGTCGTCCCAGTCCACCTCCCCGGGACCGGACGCTTCATCCCGCCTCAGGAGTGCAAGCTCAAGTTCCCCTTCAAGAGTAACCCCGCCCACCGGTTGTCATGGGGACCAGCCAGCGCCGCCCTGCAGGCTCTGGGTCTGGGGGAGGGCGGGGGAGGAGACGGGGTGGACCCGAGGGAGGAGGGCGGAGTCATCGTGTTGGAGGGTAAAGGTTCTCCCTCACCTCCTCTTCCTCCACCTCCTCAGGGGCAGTCTCCCGCTCTCTTGCCCCTCCCCTTCCAGGCTCCGCCCCCTCGCATGCGCACACCCAGCCCTCATCGCGGCTGGCAACAGCGTAACCACGGCAACCAGGTTAACCAGGGCGGCGGCGGCGGCTTCTACCAGCACCACCATCACCAGGGCAACAACCAAAACCAGCAGCACCGCCGCTACCGCCGCAACTCTCTGGATAGCTCCACCCACGGCAACAGTAACTATGACGGCGACCAGCATCACGGCGGCGGTCACCAGGGGCGACCGAGACAGAGGCGGGGGGTGTCGCCCGGGCCGGGAGGGGAGAGAGGAGGGGGGAGAGGCGGAGGAGGAGGAGGGAGGGACAGAGATGGAGGCTTCATTTATAATCAGTACCATCAGTACCATCACCACCCCTACTACAACCCCCACAATGCACCATTCCAGCCAGGACCTCACCCCAACTACCACAGCCTGCCACGCTCCGGGGCCCCGCCCCCTCCTCCTGACATGCTGCTGGGGGCGGGGCCACCACCGCCACCACCGGGTGGGTGGGGCTTCAGCACGCCGCCCCGGATGAGACGGCAGTTCAGCGCACCAGACCTCAAAAACAACAAGGAGACGCCCATCTGACCTCTGACCTCTGACAGCATGGAGGGCTCTGATTGGCTGCAGGACACAGGGCGGTCCTGATGCTGTAGAGACTGTGTGTGTGTGTGTGTGTGTGTGTGTGTGTGTGTGTGTGTGTGTGTGTGTGTTTCAGCACCTTTACTGTCAGCCCGTCACACACATCCTGTTATCTTCAATCCTGCTGTGTGTGTGTGTGTGTGTGTGTGTGTGTGTGTGTGCGCGTGTGCGCGTGTAGCTTCCTCCTAGCCTTTACGTTAGCATTGGTTAGCTGTTGCCATAGCGACACTGTTTTAGAAAAAATGGATCCTTGAATTTTTTTTTATTATTTTGCCGTTTGTCAGGATGAAGTTTACGATGACTCGTCGATCGGTGATGTAACGAGGTGCCTTAAAGCTAACGCGTTAGCTCCTGAGGCTAGTTTAGCTAGCTCACCGTTAGCATGTCTCCTGTTGAAGCTGTTTGTTTTTTACTTAAAGATGAAGTATGTCGTCGGTTGTTTTTTCTTTTTTTTTTTTGGCGGGATGAGCGTTTGTACTTTAACAGACTTGAGTGTTAGCTCGTCTCTTCTAGCCGCTGTTAGCCCAGGAGGCTAACTAGCCTGGTCCAGCCTGAGAGGTCTGTGTTAGCTTGGGATAGTCGGTTAGCCTGAGCGGGCAGCAGCAATGAGTGGCTAATTAGCTTTTAAGGCTACATGGTGAAGTTTTGCACAGGTGAAAGTATTAGCCTAGCCTAGCCTAGCCTAGCATTCACGTTGTATGGGAGTTCCAGTTTCTGCGAGTCGCCTGAGAGCTGACAGGAGAAGCTCATAGTTGCCGTCTCTCCCACGCGACTTGAACGCTGCGTTGCTGAAACCAAAGAAAGTTGCTCGGCGGCGCCTCCTTCAGGACACACTGCTGTACAGACAGACAGGCGGAGGGGAGGGTGGAGACGTCGGTGCTGCCGATCGCGGCGTGAGGAGGAGAATGTTTTTAAAGCGTTGTGTGTATATTTGAAGTGTTTTTACTGAAGATGAATTTATTTTACAAAAACAGGCTGCGACGTTTGAAACCTTCACTGTCTCTGGCAATCGTGGGAAATGTAAGTAAAGCCTCATGGGAGATGTAGGAATACTGACTTATTTAACTGACATGGGAGATGTAGGAAAACCTGATGGATTGCGGTATATGTAGGGCTTAGTAAGCAAGGAACTCTGGGAAATGTAGTTTGAGACTGAGAGAAGGGAGAAGAGGGAGACACGTGAAGAAGTTTGTAACATGACGACGTGTTGTGACGGCGTTCGATTATTCTGTCCACACGACACGAAGGGACGCCTTCAGGAGACGCCGGGAGGTCGGAAACTGTGGCTTTTTCTCCTCTGATGATGCGTTCAATGTCACTTTGTTTAAAATCCACATCAACAGAGTTTAAAGTGACCGTTAACGGATCATCAGACAGGTGGTTCATTTTTCTGTCGCCCTTTAAACGCAGCACGTTTCCACGACTGCCCCACGTCAACCTGAACGCAACCCCCGAATGATGACACGTTTACTGTCAGTAGGAGCTAAACCCCGCCCACACAGAGTGAGGCATTGTGGGAGATGACAAGTGGAGCGTCTGTGTGCGTCTCCGTGACTTCGACAACCAGCCAATGGGAGCGCTCCGTCCGGCCGAAAAGCGGGAGGGAGTCGCCACGGTGACGACGACGATGACAAAAAATAACGAGTTGGTTGTGATTGGCCAGAGAAGCATGACGTCATTTTTTGCTCTGCTGTCTGGAATCGACCAATCACGGGACAATCTTGATAACCTGCTGCCACCGCTGGGCATGATGGGAAACAAAGTTTCCCTTTTGTTTCTGAATTAAAAAAAAAAAAAAAAAAAAAAAACATGTCCAGCTCGGCTTCTGATTGGCTGTTTTTTTTTCTTTGTGTATTCATTTGCTTCTGAATATTTTAACCCCGCCTACATCGACTTTGCTTTGTGATGTCATCACGTCATCATCACTATTATTAATATAATTATTATAAAGAGTCATTAATGTTGGGTTCTTTTGGATGCTGCTAAAGGGAGCTTCTTCACCCTCATGCAACCGTCTGAGTGTGTGTGTGTGTGTGTGTGTGTGTCTGTCTGTCTGTCTGTCTGTGTGTGTGTGTGTGTGTGTGTGTGTGTTTAAAGTCTGTATGTGTGTGTGTGTGTTTAAAGTCTGTATGTGTGTGTGTGTTTCCGGGTTAATTTAGAATCATAATCTAAAGTTTGTTTTCCTTCATAAAGCTGATTTTATTATTTTTTCTTTTAATCGTCTGTTTTTAGTTTTATTGTTGTTTTTTTTTGTTTTTTGTTTTTTTTGAAGGTTTGGGGAGGAGGAGGGGCTTAGAGGGGGGGGGGGGGGGGGGGGATCTGCGTTGCCACGGTAACCTGGAATTCTCCTGAACATTCTAGAACCCTCGTTAGAATTCTCTCGCACCTCTCTGCTCCAATCACGACCTCCGGATCTGCGTGACGTCGTCACCTCTGGATGCAGACGTGGACACGATGATGACATCACGGCGTGGCCCTCCTCCTAGGCGTTTGTGTCTGCCGTTGGGTTGTTGTGTCTCGTGTTTTTGTTGTATCAGGAACCAATCTCAGGCTCTACCTGCAGACAACATGATGGCAATAAACCGTCAGTAAGAACGAAACACTCGACACGACTCGACTCCTCCTTCATTTTTCCCTCCACAGGTCACAGCTACGGTGGCTGAGAGGGCCCAACGTTCAACATCAGGTTCAGCTTCACAGCCTGACTCACTCACTCACATCACATCACTGCTTATATTGAGATTATACAACAGAATCCAAATGTTTCATGTGAGGACTATTCAGTCTGAAAGACGCAGCACGAAGCCTCTAACGTTCAGAGTGACGGGGCAGATATCGACACAACAACAGCTGAACTTATCACACTTCCTGCTTCAGCAGCTGTCAATCAAACCACACACACACACAGCAGTCATGTTCTGGCGTGTCCTCAGACAGTCACAAACTCTTCCAGGAGCTGAAGGTTGAGTTTCATTCAGAATGCAGCTCTTCATCTTGCTCTTCCTCCTGTCCCACGTTGCCGTGGTTACGGCGGTGACTGGTTGCCTCTCCGACAGGGACAAGGACCACCGGCCGAGGGAAAACTGCACGGCAGCCGGCTTCACTGACGTCCCGTCAGGATTTGAACCCTCGACCAAGGTAACAAACAGACGGCTGTTAAACATGAAGTTCACTTTTGAATTATAGTTGAGGTTCTGTTGACGCACGTCAATGGATGCTGGACGTGTTTTAAATGAAACTATCAATCTGAATATTTATATTCAACAAAAATCACGAAATTCTCTAAATGTAAAAATTAAAATGTTTAATGATCTGTGTTCTATGATCTAATGTTTGTGGACAGAATCTGAATCAGTAACTGAGTAATTATATTACATAATATCAGTGACTATAAAAACCATCAAGACTAAATACAGCACAGAGATCATTTAACAAAGACTACGTCCAGGTTTTAGACAGTCTGCGGGGACGTCACGGAGACTACGTCCAGGTTTTAGACAGTCTGCGGGGACGTCACGGAGACTACGTCCAGGTTTTAGACAGTCTGCGGGGACGTCACGGAGACTACGTCCAGGTTTTAGACAGTCTGCGGGGACGTCACGAAGACTACGTCCAGGTTTTAGACAGTCTGCGGGGACGTCATGGAGACTACGTCCAGGTTTTAGACAGTCTGCGGGGACGTCACGGAGACTACGTCCAGGTTTTACACAGTCTGTGGTATTTAAACACAGGTCCTCAGTCAAACAGATTTAAACTTCATGTTTGTTACATGTTATTAAATTATTGTTCAAACAGAAAGTGTTTGAGTGTTTGAGTGACTGACGGGAGGAAACCTCAGCAGAGACGCAGGCTTTCTGTTATGAACTGATAAGATGACAGCGCTGAATGTCTTTGTCCTTCCACTCTCTCTCTCTGTTTTTAGGTTTTGTTGTTTCCCAACAACCAATTCTCCAGCCTGTCTTGGTCCTCCTTCCAGTTCTTTGTGGAGCTCTATGAGATCGACCTCACGGGCAACAAGGTGTCTGTCTGCACCGTGCTTCTAAAAATCAATACAGTCTTTATGTTTCCTTCATTACATTTGGTGTTAAAAGGTTTTGTATCTTTCCGTCTGTCCAGGTTCCAGCAGTGACCCCCAGCACCTCTCCGATCCTGCCCAGCCTCAGTGTTCTCCGACTGGTGTCGAACCATCTTACGTCCCTCCCTGACGGCTCCTTCACCGCCTGTCCAGGTCTGACTGAACTCCACCTGGACAACAACGCCATAGACTCTCTGAGCGACAACACCTTCTATGGACTCAGCAAGCTGGAGGTGCTCCCGAGTCAATAGTGTGTCAATAGTGTGCAACGCAAGCTAACGTTAGCTTAGATGGGTCAACAAACCGACCCACTACAACAGAGTCCAACACCAAGTCCAAAGTCAGAGCTAACACTACTGCAGAGCATGTCAGATATATTGTCATTGTGGTTTTAACTGGCTAATGTTAGCGTTCTTGCTAATGCGGATGAAATGCTAGCTAGCTAAAGTAGCAAAACACTATGAGTGTGTATGTTATTTATAGCTTTCCAAATGAAGGTGTTGATTTCAGTCAACAATAAATGATGTAACATACATACAAAGCAAAGGTTGAACCACGAGCCAAGAGCAATGCAAGATGGGGGCTAAATAGCTAACTGTAAGCAAAGCTAAGCTGGGAGTAGCCTGCTTGCTATGGCTTGGCATGGGTCTGACATCAGGTGGTCAATGGGTGATTTGCAAACAGGAAGCTGCTTAGTATCATGGAGCCAAGGGTCCAAAGTGTAACGCCTCTCCTCTAGCCAATGCCCGGGACGACGTATCTTTGGAGCATGTCTTTGAGCATTCAGGGTTAGCATTTTAGCTTAATCCACAACAGGAAAAACTGTCTCTGAGTTCAACTCCTGAATGGTCCTCTTCTGATTGGTTGTACCCTCTAGATCCTGGATTTGTCATCCAATCGCATCAAGGTGCTTCCCGAACACATGCTCCACCCCCTCCCTGCCATAGAGACCCTGTACCTGGAGAACAATAAGGTGAGAACACACAAACCACAGAGCTCTGAGAGTATCTGAGCACAAAGTCAGATAAATGTTGTTTAAGCAGCGTGCAAGCTTACTGATGGTACAAGTTCGCAGTGGCTATATTGACTTTAGGCTGACTGCAGGACATTTTCATGTCATTTCAGATAAATGTGATGCCAGATAATTGGTTCAGCAAGAAGGAGGAGGTACCGTACCTCTACCTCTCAACCAATCCCTGGGCCTGCTCCTGTTCCCTTGATTACTTACGCACGTACCTTGACAACTACGCCTACAACGTCTACACCCGGGATGGTCCGATCATCAGTAACGACGCAGAGAGTGTGGTGAGTACCACAAACATGAATGTACCCAAAGTCCAAATCTGGGTGAAGTATAGGGCATTAAAGACCAACCAATAGGAGGAGGACAGTTCAGTCCAAATAAAGGGATTCAGCTGTCTCTGGGTCATCTTGGTTAACGGTAAACTAGAGCTTCAGATCGACGACTGACTGTTGTGGTGAAGAGCGAGCTGAGTCTGAAGGTGAAGCTCTTAATTAACCTGTAGATGCTCGATCATCTTGCTGAATCTCATCGTGAAAAGAGGAAATCAAAAGACGAGGAAGAATCCCAGAGGAACCAGATCTCTTGTATCAGGTGAGGTGGTTCAGCATCCTGTCTATCTTAAACGCCTCCCTGGGGGAGCAGACCCAGAACAAGCTGAAGGGGTTACATATCTACAAGACTTGGCTCAGGGTACGGGCGTCTGGGCTACGTTGCTTAGCCTGCCTAGCCTAACACATCTTGGCTGGAGAGTTGAGCATACAGTAAGTTATCTCAGTGAAATTGACTCAAAATTGGCCGCTCAACCGGAAATGGCGCCACACTTATGGACTGAAATGTTCAGAGCTAGAGTGACCAGTGTCCAAAAAATAATTTTGAAACTGCTCCCAGTGGCACAAATTTCACTCTACAGACATAATTTTAACATTAGGTTGTCGGGAAATTTGTGCTGTGGAGGACAGCATACGTAGCAGTTCTTTAGCTCGCTCTGATGGTCACATTTTTAACTTCATCCATACAAATTATATATGTAGACGTTCAGGAAGACCTCGGGGTGCTCGTACTCCTCCCTGTTCATTGATACGACCCACAGTTTGGTCATCACGGTCTGTTGAAGGTGAACTTTCAAGGCTTTCTCTCTCTCAGCAGTTTCAACTGACAGATACTGTTTGTTGCTCTGCTCTGATTGGTCGACTGTAGCTGGTTGCCGGGCAGAAATGTGTCTGACGGTCAGTCTGTGGTATTAAAACTGTACTTCAATGTACTGTAAATAATATAGCATGGGCGAGACGCACCAAGCATCGGGCACTCTCAAGTCTACTGTATTGTCAATACTGCTATATGTACAGGACATGCACAGAACTGATCCCTGGTGCAAACAGCAATAAACATGAAATATATACAAGTTAAAAAAGATATCTAAGAAAAATATGGCAATCTAAGATATAAACAGTATGATATGGCAATATAGCAGTATACACAGAATGAACAGTATAAACAGTGAGATATCAAAAATAAAGGATGTATACAGTGTAAACAGTTTGTAAATATTGACTGTACGTAGTGCAGTTCAGGTTTGTAAAAGACTTTTTAAAGTTTATAAAGCTTGTAAAGTGGCTGGTGCCATTTGGTTTCTTCATCTCAGTGTTTCTTGAGAAATTTTCTAGTTTCGACAAACCGACTTATTTTTTGGTTTGGTCGTCTTTTCTCAGGTGTGTGACTCTCCACCGAGGCATAAGGGTAGTCCTGTGTTGGATCTGAAGGAATCTGATCTGTGTCAGCCAGAACCGGGTCCAGACGGAGACTCCTACCAGCCAATGACTACCATGTCCAGCCGGAGACTACCAATAACTACTGAAGGCCCGGCTATACATACGCCAACTGCTTCTCTTACCTTTCCCACTACTACTAATCCCACTACTAGTAATCCTACTACTAATCTTCCTACTACTACTAATCCCACTACTAGTAATCCTACTACTAATCTTCCTACTACTACTAATCCCACTACTAGTAATCCTACTACTAATCTTCCTACTACTACTAATCCTTCTGCTACTACTATGATTTATACGACTGCTGCTGCTCGTGCTCCCACTTCAACTGCCACGGCAGGACTCGTAAAAGAACTCCACACCATGTACTACAACGTGGTCACGTGGTCCTGGTACCAGTCCTTCACCAGAGTCGTTGAATGGTCAGATTATTCCGGGTCCGTGGCGAGAGGTGAGGCGACTCGTTCCTCTCTTCACACCGTCAGACCCTCAACTGAAAGTCCCGTTAACGTGATGAACACTCTGCCAACACGATTCATCGAGACAACCAGATTTGTTCCCTCAACCGTGTTGTCGACGATGCCAAAACTCCCAATGGTCACGACGACCAGCACAATCCCTCCATGGGAGATCGATGAACCGGGCAGCCTGCAGCGTGGGGAAGTTGGCGCCAGAGGTGCCGCCGCTTTCTGTTTTTGGCTTTTCGCTGGGTGTCTTCTGCTGTGCGTGGCGTCAGCCGCATGTATACTGATAACTCTGGCCTATCTACTCATCTGGTACTGGAGGGTGTACAAGCCACTGAGCGCCATGCTGGCAAGGAGGGGAAGAGGAGGTGAGGGAGTGAGGATGTTAACGTACAACAGGAGGGAAGGGAAGGAGGTGGCAGGAGGAGGAGTGATGCCGCTGTATCGCTCTGTTCTGTTCATCCACAGAGAGGGAGGAGACGCTATGGAGGAGGAGGATGTAGGGAAGGAAGGTGAGGAAGCAGGAGGCAAAGGAAAGGTGCTTGTTCCTCTAGAGCCGACAGGAGGAGGAGAAAGAGGAGGGAGGGAGGAGAGAGGAGTGTACAGGAAGACATTGTACCGTCTCGTAAGCAAAGAGGAGGAGATAGAGGGATGGAGGGACGTGATGGAGGAGTATCGGATCTCTGCAGAAGATGGAGGAGGGAAAGATGAAGGGATGGAGAGAGAGAGGAGAGGAGGAGGAGGAGGAGTCACCAAGAAGTCCTACAGTGTGATTCTGAGGGAGGAGAGGGAGGAGGCGGGGGGAGGAAGAGAAGAGCTGGACTGGGTTGTCGGGGGGTGGGAGGTGAAAAGAGGAGGAGGAGGAGGAGGAGGCGAGGAGGAGCCCAGGAGCAGCTGGGGGGAGTGGTTGGCACACTACTTACCCAGCATGCCCTGGGGTGTGACCACGCCTCCTGAGGGCGAGGCAGCTCAGTGATGTCATTAACGTGAGGCGCTACATCAGGTTCTTCTTCTTCTTCTTCTTCTTCTTCTTCTTCTTCTTCTTCTTCTTCTTGGCATACTGCTTCTTCTTCTTCTTCTTCGGCTCCTGCAGCTTCCCTGGCCGTCATTTTCTCAACGCCGGTGGCCCCTCCCCTCCAGCTACATATACAAAATGGCGTCCACTGAGGACGAGAAGTAACTCAGCTTTTTGACAGTTATGAGTGAACACAGAATACAAAGTCAGTGTCAGTGACACAGGTTCGATTCCAGCCTGTCTGTCTCCTGTCATCTGTTAGTATAGTAACAATCATTTACACGGTTGTAACTTGGTTTTGTTCGTATATTAGTCAGGAATGTTTCAAAGTTTTGAGCCCACACGTGTTGTTGATGATCAATAATCATAATAAAATACATGTAAAATCCAGACGTGTTCTGGTATTTGTGCCACGTTTCATCTGAATACTGTAAACGTTTGAGGAACTTTGAGGTAAGTTTCAGTGCGGCGTGGATCCGTTCATGTTCGTCACAGTTTGATGAAGTTCTGAATGATTTCTCACAGTGTCAATAATAATTACTAAATATGAAAGAACAGAAAAACATCCCATCGATACAAACAGCAGCACAGTGCTGAGGCAGTGCAGACCTGATGGAAATATGTGTCATATTTACTGTGTCACACGTAGAAGCTGCTTCATTATACAAAAAAACATGTTGCCCTCGTGGAGGTAAAGTTACATATTGTTCCTTGAACACAGGAATCACATCGTACCAAACAAAACATGAACATATCAAATATTCTCTTTGTTTTCTTTGCCATCTTTGGAACAACACCCTCAGATGAACATCTGACTACTCGACAGTCCGTATAGCTTTTTTAACTATTTTTTATTTATTTTTTTACTTTTTTAAATAAAGTTCTCAAAAAAACAAAGTTAATATTTAATAAATCATCTCATAAAACCAAAGAAGAAGTGAAACAGGTCAGGAACATGATCGGGTCTACAAAGAGTATTTAAACATCTTTAATGTTCTTTAACTCACAGTGTTCAGGTTTGTATCCATCCACTCAACGTCTGTTCTCTTAATGTTGCTGCCATTATTAGGAAAAGGAAGAGATCATAACGGCGATGTTTAAAGATCCTGAAATACAAAATAAATACAAACTTTCAGTCAAAGTAATTTAACTTCTGTCGTGTTTCCTGAAGTCAAACAGCTCGACAATGATCTCCCTCTCCTGAACAGGAAACAGGAAATCCTGTCTGAGTGATTTCTGCAGAGTTATCAGGTGACTGATGTGAGCGACTGAACTGTGAGAAACTCTCTTTGCTTTCTGACGTTCTGCAGAAGAAGTGAAGAGAAACCGACCACAGTTCAGAGCTGAGTCACTTCCTCAAGAAGACTCGACCTCCCATGATGCTGTGAAATCACATCTTAAAGAGCTCATAGCACCCCACGAGGATGCTGCGCTCTCAGGTGGCAGGGTTCCTCGTGGTTCCTCAGGGTTCCTCGTGGTTCCTCAGGGTTCCTCGTGGTTCCTCAGGGTTCCTCGTGGTTCTTTGTGGTTCCTCCAGTCTCCAGAGCTTTCATCTATCAAACTCCTCTCTTGTGGAACCAGCTCCCAGTTCTGGTTCTGGAGGCAGACCCAGACTCCACATTTAAGAGTCTTCACGTTCTTCTTGATGGAGCTTTAGAGCTGGCTGAAGTGAGTCCTGTACGTCCTTTATCTCGTCTTTCTACAGTGATGTGTCTTTACTGCAGTAAATGTTTCTTTGGAAAGTTTCTCTGATTGTTTCAGATGTAAATGAATAAATGTGACAGGATGAGTGAAGACGTGAACATTAACTATATTCACAGTCTTCACTCTCTGATCAGCAGCCTCAAGTTTGTCTGTTAGAAATCCAAATAAATCCATAACACAGAGGCTGTTTAAAAAGTTCATAGAAATATAATCCTGCTCCAAACTTCACTGTCACTCTTCACACGAGCACTTGAACGCAACGTTTCGTGTGTGCAGTGAGAGGAAGCAGCCAGCAGGTGGCATCACATGATCACAGAAATGAAGTTCAACTCATCACATGACCCTCAGTCCATGCACCAACAAAGAAGTCTGTTTAACACGACGACACATTTTATATAAAGAATAAAAAACTTAAAGTGGTTTCCATGGTGACGTCATCAACGTTCTTCAAAGAAACATTATTTAAATAAAAATATTTCTAATGTGTAAATGACTTTTACCAATACTGATCTCTCTGAAGATTACTACAGTATCATTTTTTATATTTAGTCGACAGGCTCGACATGAAGCAGCCGTTAAAGCTACGTGTACGTTAATTAATAACTAATTAATAATACACACACACGCACATATATGTAAAGTAATAACTTGAAGCCTGAACTGTAATGATATAAAATATTTATTCATCACCCATGATATACATAGCATACATACAAACATACATCTTCAGTAGGGTTGCGGTGGGGCTGGAGCCTATCCCAGCTCACATTCTGCGAGAGGCGGAGTACACCCTGGAAAAGTCTTCTTTAAATCAGTGAAATATGAAATATAAAAAATATACAGAGCAGAAACAAACAGGAGAGAAATGAGCAGTGAACTGTTTTTAACACGTTTGTTTTGTCAGATAATCCAGATTATTATATTTATGATTCATTATAATGTTCATTGATTCAAACTTTGTATGTTTCATTTCATCACATCATTTAACAGAAAGTTTGTAGATCATAATAAAATTATGAAACATCATATTAAACATTTTAAATACAATAATAAAACATCGTATTAAACATGTTTTAACTTGGTGTCTTTGTGGTCTGATCTGTTTTATATGTTCACAAGATTAAAACTCTAACCTTCAGGATAAAAAGCACAGAGTTAAATTGTAATAAGTTATTACATTATTGGCTATCGTTATCCGATAATGTAATAATACATAAATAGGATGCATTTCTTGGAAATAAAAGATTATTTTGCAGTTTTTGTGCAGTTCGCTCATCAAAAATAGATTTAGTGTTTCACTCTTCAGAGCATATAATGTGTAAACCTGCATCAATAATAAATAAAGTCCAGCCTGTCCTCCTCTCCTGCTCCTCTTGTCTTTTCAACATGTTTTCTGCCTCCAGTAACAACAAAAATTAATTATTGTTCTCACCACCTCAACCTCTCTGACCTCAGTCCAGGACTCGTGTCATCTGATGGACTTTTTCTTGAAGTAACTCAGTTTTATTTTAGTAAAGTAAAACATTGTCGTACTTTTCTGTTGATGTTTGAATTGTATTTAGTCTGACCCGTCCAGATTGTTCTATCAGATCCAGTCAGGATCATCGGGTACACAAACCCCTCCACCACGTTAAGGTAACAATTCATGGAGGGGAAATAATATCTGTTTGCACTGTTGACCCATGCAGAACAATGTTGAATCATCACACGTGTGTTCACGTCTAAAGAGGTCTGTTACATGTCAGGACTGTAACATGTCAGGACTGTAACATGTCAGGACTGTAACATGTCAGGACTGTAACATGTCAGGTCTGTAACATGTCTGGTCTGCAACATGTTCAGCTCAACACTCTCTGCTTCATCAGCAGCTGCTGCTTCTGGTTTCTTCTCTTTAGATTTCCTGAAAACAAAAAGTCCAACAAGAGACGAACAAACCAGGAAAAGTACTGCTGCTGTCAGTCCAATGTACATGTGAGTGTGGCCTCCATCCTTCTTGTTTCCATCCATCATGGCTCCATGATCTGAACCCGGAGATGAAAATGTCCATCAGTCAGTAAATGAATGAACAGTGGAACAGCCTCCATGTTTGACTCTCACTCCATGAACTCACCTGTAACCTGCAGTCTGACTCTTCTGATTGGTTCAGTCTTAATGCTGGCTCTCTTCTTCCGTCTTGAGCCACCTACAACTCGACACTCGTATGTTCCGTTGTCACTGCTGCTCACCTTCTTCAGAGTTAAAGACGCGTCTCTGTCCTTCAGATCTCTGTCCACCAGCTGAACCCGACCCTGAAAGGATGGATGCTGGTTCTCTGATTGTACGTGTCCGTCTATGGAAAAGAGGACGTACTCTGACTTCAGGTCAGTTCTGGTCCACTCTACAACTGTGATGGAGCGATCAGCAGACTGACATGGCAGAGTGGCATCATCTCCAGGATTCACTGATATCACATCTGAATATAAAAATCAGAATAAAGATGCAGAGAGAAAAATGACATTTGAGTTTAAAATATAAGCATTAATAAGATTTGTTGAAACAGAAGACCTCTTCACACACACAAAGATAGCTTTAGCCTAACCACGTTAAAGTAGCTAACTGTGGATCATTAACTTGTCATAGCAGCTTGTATTCTTATCCACAAGGTGGACTAGGACCGGACCGGGTTGGAGCACAGTCTCTGAGACCGACAGGGAATAACATTACAGTACCGAGCTGATTTACAGACTTTAGGATGGAAACATTGATAAGTAGTGAAGCTAACTGTGGTTAGCTCGGTCAGCCAGACTTTGACTCTTCACAACAAACATCATGTTTCACCTGTTTCACCATGTTGAGTTCATTAGATTTTATTAAAATCACTTTAATAAATTCATCATTGTTTGATTTGAAAAAACAAAAAAATATTTATAAAAATGTGTCAGGATCAAATGTTGAAATTTTCACTCTGCTGGTTTTAAATTTACTAAGAAATACATCACAGTTCATATCACTGTTCGTGTTTCAGTTAGCTGCTGTGCTAACACGAAGCTGGAAGATGGCGGTCAGCTTCACCTCCGGACAGAGGCCGGTAACAGGTTTGACGGTGAACGTGTTAAAGTCGGTCAGTTTGTCCGCATCGGGTTTAACCTGACCGGGCACGGCTCCGTCACGACGCGGCCTGGACGCTGTGTTTAGTGCCAGACTCTAAGTAGCTCGTTGATTCGCTCGTTTTTCTCGTTCAGGTCCTTAAGCATGAAAATATGCTGCGTGGTTTGTGTTTTATTTTGACACAGAAACAGCATAAAGAATCCGGTGGATTTTCAAAATAAAACACCTCTGCGCAAACTGCCGGTCATAAAAACAGACAAAAGAGAAACAAATGAAGTACGCAGCATATTTCCACATGTAGAAGCATTTTAGAAGAACATGAACCAGGAAAATGACCAAATCTGAGCAAGTAAACAAAGTCTGGAGGGATAGACGCTTCTGGAAGTGAAGTCGCGAGCAGGACGGACAAAACAGCTATGACAGTGACGTCACGGAGCCGTGTCCGGTGGAGTATCGGGAGTTTACTAACGACACGTGCTTTCATGTCAGAGTCTCCAAAAGTCTCAGATAACACTAAAAAAGTTGTTGGATATGTCGCTAGTCGCGTTTTTGAAAATGAGCCGCTAGAAGTGTCTGAACGCTCACTCCATGAAGTTAGCAACAGTGGCTAACAGCGGCTACAGCTAACACACCTGTACACAGACAGACAGACAGCTCACCTTCTGTGGACACTAGAGAGGCTGTCAGCGAACAAAGTATGGCCGACAGTAACACCTTCCACATGTTGTTGTTTTAATATATTTGGATCCCTGCTGTACTTCTCTTCAGTGAAGCCGCCCGGTGTGTTACTGGACGTGTAGAATGTGCTCGAATGAGCTGGATTGGACAACTCTACCGGTGTTGTCGGAGGGGGGTGGCCTAGGTGTGTTTCTGTGGGCGTGTCTATACCTGCTGAACGTAACCGCTGTGAAACAATCAGGATAGGATGTAACTTTTTATTTCTCTGGTTAACAGGTGTACACCTCGTGTTAATACCGTTGTGTACTTAGAGTGTACCTGGTTAATACAGGAGTGTATACAGTGATAGGAGGAGGAGAAGAAGAGGAGGAGGAGGAGGAGGAGGCCCTCCAAAGAGCAGTAACTGTGGTTTATAACCTTATTGTAACGTTATGATATCCTGACCTGGTCTGTGTGACTTACATCAATACAACACAGAGTGTTAATGTATATAAATGTCAGACGTCAGTGATGTTTTCACATTATTAGACATGTCTGTTTTTCTGTGTTTTGTCTTCAGAGACTTGAAGAGAGTCTGGAGGAGCACAGTGAGGTCATGACCCAGCTGCTGGAGAGGCAGGCTGGGCCTCTGATGGTGCATCTTTTTCTGGAGTGCAGGGATACCACAGGAGGAAACATGCCTACAGACTGTGAGAGGAACTGCTGTGACCAGAACCTGCTGACTGTGAGCCTGTTACCACACTTCTCCCAGTACTGCCTCCATGAAGGTGTCATACACATTCACAGGCAGTACCAGGAGAAGATTACAGTGTTAGGCCTGCAGACATTTGATCCATCGGCAACATTAGAGCAGGAAACAGACATGTCATCTCCAGCTGCTGTGTTTGGACTGGTTTCACACCTGGCCTCTTAGTTTCCTTCCAGACCCTCTGACATGGTCATACAGTACCACGAGTACTCACATACCTGCCTATGGATTGTCAAGGCATCAAATATTACTTATTTTATGTACACACACATATTTTGTCTACAATTATAATGTTGAAATATGTTGGTGTTCATGAACAGTCATTAATAAAGGATGGTCAACAGATGGATGTGCTGTATTTATTCCAGTCATAAACATATAAACTTCACAGCAGTGTCATTATTACGTTACCATGACTACTTCAGGTTACAGTGACTTGTGTTATATATTTATATTTATATGTATATTTACATAACGGGACAGCTGCAGCCTACTTTACAAGTTCAACCTAAAAAATCTACAGTGAAAAACAGACAGACTTCAGAGATATGTTAGATAGATACAGATACTAGATGTTTCTTCTTTTAGACTGACCTCACTTCAGTCTGAACGTACAACGCTGCCACAATCATAGACACAACTTTTTTTGAGTGTATCGGTGTGCAGCTCTTTCTTTCTGTGAACCTGACCGACCATGAGCACCACGATTCAGAGATGATAATAACTTTATTTATATAGCACCTTTAAAAAAAACAGTTTTACAAAGAGCTTTACAGAGCAGCAGAGCCAACACAGTGTAAGAACATGTGACACTGCATGTTGACAGATTCAAAGAAAAAGAAATGATAAAAGAATGAACACAGAAGATTAATAGATGAAAAGATAAAAAATAGAGGATAAAATAAAAATAGAAATAGACGACATCACAAAGAGGCACGTGTGTAAAAATGATTTAAAAGAGTTCACTGATTCAGCGAGCCTCGTCTCCTCGGGCAGCTCGTTCCAGAGTCGAGGGGCTCTGATCGAAAAGACACGACCACCTCTAGTTTTTAACCTCGAAAGGCTGCGAGCTGGCTCACAGGAGGTCAACATGTCAGACATATATTTAGGAGCCAGACCCCTGTGGGCTTTAAAAGTGATGAGTAAAATCTCAAGATCAATCCTAAAACTCACAGGACGCCAACAGAGGGAAGCTAAGATTGGACTTCGAGCTGGTGGTTGAAGGCGTGAGAGAGATTTTTTGTTGATACCGGAGAGGACAGAGTTACAATAGTCCAGTTCTGATGGAAGAAGCTGCAGAAAACTGGCCCTGTTGAAGACAGTGACATCACACATGAACTTCATTACTTTGTTAGACACAGCTGTGAGTTAAGACGAGCTGTAAACTGTCGTCATGTTTCATAAAGACAAACACAAAGTATAGCAAAATATAAAATAATAAACAATAAAAAGAAAAACCTCCTGATGCTACAGTCACATTAAAAAGTTACATAACAAATGTGATCATGATTTCCTGTCAGAAACATCCAGAGTGAGTAAAACATGAAGAAATGTCTTTATGGGTCTGTCTGCTTTGTGTCCAGCAGGTGGCGCTCAAACACATTCTGAACATCAACCTTCACTTCTGCATCTGTGGAGGTTTGAGGCTTAAAGTCTGTTTGTTTCTTTTGATATGTTATATATGTCATTAGAGTTCATTTATGTAGCGCTCATTAGTTCATGCCACATGCAGCAGAATATTAATTTAATTCTTTTAAACTGGATTTAAAGGTCCAGTGTGTCAGATTTGGGGCCTCTATTTTCAGAATAAGGCAAACATGGAATATAATATTCATAACTATGTTTTGATGCATGTATAATCACCTGAAAATAAGAATCTTTTTATGTTTGTTACTTAAAAAATATCCTTTTATATCTACAGTGGGAGAGGGTCCCCTTTCATGGAGGCCGCCATGCTGAAACACCTTATTTATACAGTAGCCCAGAACAGACAAACTAAATACTGACTCTAAACAGGGTCCTTAAAGTGTTGTTTCTCCTTTACATTAGGAAGGTGAGGGTGATGTGAGGAGATTACAATGCAGTGATTGGACCACTAAATGCAACTAAATTCTACACACTGGACCTTTAATTATAAAATGTGAGTGAAATGATTTTACATCTTTGTAGATCTGATTAAAGTTTAGTTTTATTCCTTCCAGGTTTAATATATATATTCTTACTCATATTCTTATTCATATTCTTTTTTTACAGCTGTTTAAACTTTACAGGCTGAATCTTCACTGACTAAACAATCAAAACTCTTCAGACAGACACTCTGTACTGAGGATGAGTGATGTTCATGCTGTTCATATCTGTGGTTGTGGTTCTGTTTGTTTCTGAAGAGAAGGACGTGTCGGTTAGTATGTGTCAGATACAGAGCTGGAGTCTGACCTGGTTAGCTTAGCTTAGCATAATGACTTGAAGCAGGTGGAAACTGCTAGCATAGCTCTGTCCAAAGCTCATAAACAAAGAGCAGCTGTACCTCTTGTCCTCTTGTCTGATTTGACGTCTTTGATGACTATTGGTCCATAAGTGACGTCTCCTGCTCGTCTCACTGCTGAGTAAACTGGAGCTGGATCACTCTCTGGAAAATAAAACACATACACATTATATTACTGCAGGTACTACAACTGATACCAGTACTGTTAGGGTTAGGGCTACTCGTAGTACTGCAGCACATGTAAAACAAAGACGAGTGTTCATAGTACTGTTGTACAAACACTTTATTATTTGGGGTATCACACTCTGTCGTGTTAATGCCTGCTCTCATCTATGTGGTATTTCACACCATGAACTTCTTTCACAGTAAATTTCCACTACCTGTATCACGGGGCAGTTAAGTGTGGGGCATTTATCTGAAACAGGGAACTCGGACCACCACAGAGCTGCTCGCTTCTACGAAAAGAGGATGACACATTTGACCACAAAAACAGATAAACACCTTCAGGTATCAACAGCAACTTCAGCAGCTTCAGAGCTCACAAGAATCAAAAAGAGGAAGCTGCTGCAGAGGTTTGACGTGCAGGGTGGAACAAACACGACAACATGATCGACTCTTTGATAAAGTCAGTCTGAGATGCTGAAAATGCACAACAAGTATCTTTAGTGTGTAAAAGTATCAGTGTGCATATATTCTATATGTGTCTTCATGTTCAGACTCAGACTAACACTGATTCATCACCATGAACACACTCTACTTTATTCTGACTAAATCCTACACACACCATCCTGATGCCACAAATACTCAATAGAGCACCGAATGTGGATTCATCCACCGCTGAAAATAGTCCCCTACAAATGTACTGTATGTCTGTTTGATCAAACTACAGCGAGCAGCTGTTTGAGCAAATGAAAGAGTCCTTTTTAAATATGAAACAATATATTTGTGTTTTTAAAGATTTACATCTTCAGGAGGAACCAATGGGCTCGGAGCTGAGAGCCACAGACAGGAAGACAGACTAAACTAATGTTCATGCTGTTCATATCTGTGGTTGTGGTTTGATTGGTTTGTTCTTTGTTGTTTGCACTGAAGAAAAGAGTGTATCTGTTTGCCACAGCCAAACCAGAAACAAGTCAAATTTTCCATCCAGCAGCTTTGTGAAACCTACAGAAGCACACGAGAAATATAAGAAGTGACACCAAAGTTTATTGATCCTGCAGAGGAACAATAAAAAAACATCAATAAAATATAACATTAAAGAAATCACATGAAATAATTATCATTAGATTCTGTTCAATAGAAATATGAAAGTAAAGAAACAAGGAACATGATTTATGAACTGAAACACTGACAGAGAGAAAATAACAATGACTGATTTAACACACATATATATATATATAGTATATGTACAATTTTTGTAATATATAATTTTGTATAATCTAGCTTCAATAAATCAAAATAAAAGTGAAATAAATGAAAGTCCTGAGGTGTGACGTCTCTGGGGCCCAGTTACAGACCAGCTGGACCTCAGTGGTTAAACTGGTGTGAAGGTGTGAAGGGGGACCTCAGTGAAGAGTAGAGGACCTGTGGCTCTGCTGAAGACTCTGAACAGACAGACAGACAGAGAGACAGACAGACAGACAGAGAGACAGACAGACAGGTAGACAGACAGACAGTATCTCTTTAAAGGAATAGTTCAACATTTTTGGAAATGCATCTCGTGGTTTTTGTGTCAGGCCTAGTTAGCTTAGCTTAGCATAATGACTTGAAGCAGGTGGAAACTGCTAGCATAGCTCTGTCCAAAGCTCATAAACAAAGAGCAGCTGTACCTCTTGTCCTCTTGTCTGATTTGACGTCTCCTGCTCCTCACTGCTGAGTAAACTGCAGTTGTACTCTCTGTAACATAAAACACATACACATTATATTACTGCAGGTACTACAACTGATACCAGTACTGTTAGTACTTAGTTAG